>JAODTT010012235.1:0-10718 GCA_025400115.1 Pentamera pediparva
TCACAAAACGACTGGGGCATCATGATAAAGAACTGGGGTCGTTTCAATATTGTAAATAACCGGCATGTTTCGTTCTCGATATGTTTTACAGATATATTACATCAGCCGTCTCAGCGCCTAATTGTTCTATGCGGTTACTCTGATCACTATCGATGTCGTGACGTGTGGTAAAAGATGATGAAAGTATTTCAGGCCCGCACTCCGCACAGTCACGATGGAATTCATGCGGAAAGGCTGCTTTGCCATATGCCAAACCAACCCCTCAAATGCAATATTTCATCTAAATGTCAGAAAACCCCTAGTAACATGGCACTGTCGATACAACAACTCTGTTCGTTGCATCAGAAAATCGAAACTATCATTTCCCTGTTCACTTTGGTGTCATGCCAATCCACCAGTGGTGTGCCCATAAAATGACAGAGTCCACGTGTCGATTCTACTGATAGTATTTTTAGCAATATTCCGGAACCTAGCCTGGCCTTATTTTTCGTTCAGATTTCCAGGGAAATATGCATACACTGTGTAACCTATTATCTTGAAAAATTATAATGTCATCTATTCGCCAACTGGTCAGTCACATTGGTCGAAAGTCTTTACAAAGCATTTCTATTTAATTATGCTGTGATGTAAGGCTCTGTGCAAATACTCGGCTTCTGCAGCTGCAGCCGGAGGATGAACAATAGCATTTAGCACACCAATGTAAAAAGTCCACTACCTAATATGCCCTCAAATTAACATCAGCTCGATTATTGGAGATGCAATTAGGCAGCCCGGCTGCACATCATTTTCTGGTTTCATGGTTTCTAAAAATGAATCGTGTACCTCGTGTACTACATTCGTTTAACACCTTGAATGCGAAATTCGCGATGACTGATCTGCTACGTGAACACGGAAGACTCTCGGAGAACCATGATAGATACCATTCGTCATGGAACCACGATGATCGTGTCTTTGCTGTACTGCCGACTGCTGTTCTTTTGCCGTGAAAACGACTGATTTCAGGTCAATTACGCTGCTTGTTCATTGTTACTCGCAGAGAGATGATACAATATAATCAACTTTGCCTGTAACTACTACCGAGTAAATAAGGATTTGGGTTCAACCCATCTCTTGCATATCCAGTATAAACCGTCAGTAAATGTATATGTTCTTCACGATATAATATTCAGTTTTCAAGTTCTCTCAAAGAACTTCGCCTCCGAGTTGCACTGTTTACTTATACAGCATTCCTTCATGTTGTTTCCTTATTGTGTCTGTGGTCGTAGATTATTGCTTGCTGACTCATCTGTGAAATATTCTATGACTGGTCATTTTACACCGACGCCTCAGAGCCTTACTTTTGTTGACTCTTTCCATCACTAAAACAAAGCTATAATATTCCACGAGGCCCTCATGACAAACGAGTGCAGTGAAAGTATAGAATTAACAGAGCAACATGAGTTAATGAGCTAAGGTTATCACACCAGTGGTAAAATAACGGAAAGGAAAATCAGGAAGTAAGGCACAGAAAATAGAATACAAAGATGAACTACAGCAAAGAAACGTAGGTATAGACAACTGAAAATATAGGAACACTTTTGTACCAATACTATCCTCCGAGTGAACTTGGCTTCAACTCCAATTCAAATAAACTCAATATTCGATCTCCCGTATTTATTCCTCCTGATAAATGAACAATTATATTCGACATACATAACACGAACCCTCCTGCTCGACCGACTCTGTCCCACAAATTATCATGCGATAGCCAGATAAACCGACTTCGCTGTCAAAGTAATTATTATTCAGAAATATTTTATTGATGCCTAGGATATCAACATGTGCGACTTCTTCAGAGAGTAGTTGTTTCAATTTGGTCCATTTTAGAATACAAGCAGACAGGTGGTTCATATTTACAGAACCAAAACGCAGACCTTTTGAGTTTTGATTGCCTCGATGGAAGACCGAGTTCCCAATTGGATTGTGTGTTGAAATGGGCGCGGTCCGACGGAACGCAAGTGTGTTTCCTTCGTTCACCCTCACAGCTTGGATAAACTAGAGCATCAACGATCATTATTTCCTATCTATCTAATATTTCCAAATGTCACCTCATAGTCCCCAAGATCTGATAAAAATCATGTGCGATCGGTGTCCTAGTCGTTAAAGGCTGCATGACAGAGACAGGTCCCAGTGTAAGGCACGGAGTAGGAGCGCAAATAAACGTCCGAGATGAGGATCTTCAATTAAAATTATCAGCAGTTCAGCGTTTCTCCGGGTTTACATGTGTTCATTGCGATGTTTCTCATTATGTTGCTGATGCAGATTCTCAGCAATTTGCAACAAATATGTTCTACTTTCGGTCAGTTCTGATAGGCACTGGGGTGTACGTTCTCTGCTCTAAATACGAAAGGTAGAAGCGTCATTCAGCAGCAACAACACAGATGTGGTGATAAAAACAAAGTTAGTCGATTGATGGTTTGTGACTTTCACCACGTCACTAGGTGGGTGTTAGACCATATCCATAAGTTGCAGGGCAATGCAGACAGTCGACTCTTTCAACAATAGGGTGGTACTGAGTGACCTAGTAACACCACACTGCGGCACACTTTGCCAATGTGTTATGAGAATACACTGCAATAATTGGAAAGTCCGATGGCATATGAACCTCATATTATTAGGGAGCACCATGCAGTGTTTGAGCACCATGTAGCGAATAAATGGCTGTAATCGGCAAAGCCGATACAAGATGTCGCTGACTATTAGGATTTTTTCACCGATATTGACATTTTCGTTTCAAGTTGTTATCACACGAGGCGTAATATCGCTTGATTGGTGTTCTTTCTGGCAATGATAAACTTTGTGCCGAACATTCACTCCTCATTCCTGTGTTAGTTGTGAAGATGTGAAGTTGAAATATTCAAATTTGATTGAAATTGTATTCGCTTAAAATCTTCATGTATATTACGACGGGGAATTGCATGGAATTCAGAAATAGCAAGGTGTAACCTCCAGTGAAAAATAATGACAAGAGGAACAGGCAACAATTATTCATGAATTATTTGTGTTTCACTCTCGGCGGGTTCAATCTTAGAGAGTTTATGAAGTAAGTATGAGCTTATCCTGTCAGTCTTTTCCTTAAATAAATATATAGCCAGTAATGAGTTTGAAACTTGTTTTGGCAATTTTACTGGGAATAAGGAATGAGAGCATTTCATGGAGCTATACAATCAAATTTCAATGATTCATTCATGCATTCATGCTTCTTGGGTGTTGTTAGGATTCATTCATTCAGTTGAAACTGCTTAATTTAACGCTTCGTGAATAATAAACATCCGTCACTTTGTACTGATGCTGCTCTTAGCTAATTTATTCATTGCATTCGCCTAAAATGTGTGTGTATCTTATGGTATTCTTCGCACTTATGGCAACCTTACCGAAACTCATACCAACTTCTACCATTCATCATCCAAGTAACTAATTGTCTATGCATATCGGATTATTTTACGACTTGTGATGATTTCAGTCCTACCAGTAGAAGCTTCGTGAACTGTTAGATAAATTGAGTTCCTGCGAGGATGGTTTCCATGCGGTGGATAAATCACGTTCGAGGAGTATTTAGATTCAAAAAGCTACACACTTCATTATTGTTTTCAACTGAATACTTTTCACGTACAATAGTCGATTGTTATAATCCCGATTCATGGATATGAGTAGACGGGAATTCACCGCGATACGCATGGTACATGAAAAATCAAATAATTCTGACCTGTAACTGCGAACAAATACACTACACCCCGCACTGCACGCTTCCGTTTAGCAAATCGGTTTTGTTAAGTGATCTTTCTTGAATCCAGACTGCTTTGCAAGGTTAGCGATTGTACGTGCCAACTCTGTGCACAAACGATATGCACATGATGTGAAGACAATTGAGGCCACTACAAGCCACCATTTACGCATGTTAGGCAAGATGAATAATGCGAAAACGATGGACTAGTCTACAGTTACAAGTACATATGTCAGGAGTGAAATTGCGCAGACAGTAATAATCTAGTCAATCTCCCGAAAGGGTTACTATAACAAATTTCACTCGAACAACCAGTACCCAATTCCACAATAATTGTATGTGTAACTGTTGGTAATTTGTGTATTCTATTTCAGCGGGATGAGCATTTTTTTTAACTTCGAAAAAATCCGTGTACACAGTTCTCATTAGGCTAATCAGTGGTTGCGATTCAGTGACATCTGATGTTACGTCATTGTAATCTTTTTGTAATACCACTCCTGTAAACTGGATCATTTTTTTCATCTTGTAGAATCGGAAACAATGGATATTCATACTTTTGACAAGCAAGGAAGCATACAAAGGATATGATGGAAGTAAATCACATACGATTGGTATTCCGTGTTTTCCATGTCGGCTGATTGCAATAATAGAATGAATGTGACATAAAATGGGATCATCGTGCCCAGTTTATGACAGACTGAAAATGATAACGAACATAATAATAAAACCTGAGAACCTGCGTCATGCAACAGGGAAAAATAATCCCAACGGGTGATTGAGTGGTCGTTTTGCGATTCATGAATTAATCATTCGCGGGTCCTCTAAAATCAGCTGGAGGCAATGAAGGGTTGTACTGATGCATTTCGGTGTCGACACTTGGCATGCTGACCGCAATCTAACCGCAATCGGATTATGGCTGTTGCTTATTTCACAAAGCAGAGCATGGTTCTGAAACAGAAAAACACTCCCCTCATTGGTGTGATGTACACTTGTTGTCGTCGGTATTTTTGTATGGTGTCCACTTTCTTTACTATTGCCTCACAAGGGTTCCAGTCAGCACAGCAAAAGCAGTAAATTTGCATATTTGTTCTTGTTCTTTTATTAGTCTTGGACAGGGGGACGGGGATCGAAAGAAATTTGAACTCTTTTGGCAAACACAGAAATATGCAAATATTAATAGAGGCTAAAATGCAAATGATTGATGCTGCTTGGATTTAACGACAGTGCATTCAGGGGCAGATTCAGTACATCGAAAAACTATTGTGATAGAAAACCGAGTAAAAGTACCAAAACTTCAGGACACGTACTGTTGTGGTGCGTGTTGAGCATCCTCAAGAACATCGGGAACGGCAAATATCACCCGTCAAACTCATCACCAGTTCGAGCAAGATTGACACGTTCTTGTGTTGTAGTCATTCCTCTAGCAGCCTTCATACTAATCAAGCAATTATCACATCTATAGTCCCATTTACATGCAGCACACCCTATCGAGAAATATTGACGAGAATGTTTCAATGATAGGATGTGAGTATCTGGAGGGTCCTGGATTGATCACTACTGAACCAGAAATAGAATCATATTATACTGTATACTGTTGTAATAAAGAATGACACTTGTTATGTGTTATACATTCAATACATTCCTTGTATGGTATTTTGAAATCATTGTGAACCACAGCCATGACTGGTCAACATACTTAATGGCATTGTATGAAATCGTGTTTGCCCCAAGTTTCCATTTGAGTGCCTGTGCTCATATTTTTCTGATATTGGCTGTTCGTGGTCATGGCATACTTCAGTAGTCAACCTTCCCTTTGGCATTTCCTCATTTCGTGTTCAGTTTACGTTAACTCCTATTTTTAAACAGAACTCAAAATACTGAATCGAATTCAATTTGTCTCTGTAGACAGCGCTGACTTTCTCGGCCAATAATTTAAATTTCAGCAAAAACGGTGACTTTCAACGATAAAAAAAGGGTAAATGCGTCGCGAACATTTGAACAGAACTACTGTGGTATTAATAGTTCGCTATTTTACAGCTGGGCTCGTTCAGGAAATAGGCACAGAAACCAACATATTAATACTTTGTCCAGTTGCTCCAACACACACTTTGTGTTTATTTAGAAACGAGTGACATGTTTAAAGAACCAGAAAGCCAAAAGGCTCAGTGATCCCTTGACTGTCTTGATGTTTGTAGACTTTACATGACATTAGACATGGCCCAGAACAATATGGATCATGTACACATCTCAGCTATGTAATTGCCAAAAAAAGGAATGGCCATGCTTACTTCATTTTCAGAATTAATAAAGGTTTATTATCTTTCAGATATTTTTCTTCTATAATCTATCAACTCATAAACCCTATAAAAGTGGGCACCACCTCTCTATGAAGGACTCTTCGAATATTGAATGGGTAGTTGTATAATACTATGACAATAAGCGTCGCCCCATCTTGTAGAACCGTTCCATAATCACATGGGTTATTGTATATTACCTTCCAATATTAGGATGACTTGTGACCTGACCCCAAAACAACAGGGATCATGCACTCATTATGGGGAACCCACATACCAAGTATGAGCTTGATCCATCCAGGTGGGATCGAGTTATCGTGTTAACAAGCCAAAATTCTCCAAAAAATCAGTTTTTCACAATTTCCAATTTCTTCCCAAAATGACTCCCGGTCCATACCAAAATCATTAGCGTTATTGTACTCACCATAAGAAAGCTACATACTGAATTTAGACCTGATCGGACCAAGCATTCTGGACTTATCGCGTTAACAAGGTTTTCAGAGTTTTGACCTCTGGTGACCGCAGATTACCTTTGACCTGGCCCCAAAACAATAGCAATCATGTGCTCATTATGGGGAACCCACATACCAAGTATGAGCTTGATCCATCCAGGTGGGGTCGAGTAATCCTCTCAACGAGCCAAAATTTACCAAAAAATCAGTTTTTCACAATTGTCCATTTTTTCCCCAAAATGACCCCGGTCCATACCAAAATCAATAGCGTTCATGTACTCACCATGAAAATAGCTACATTCGGAATTTCAGCCTGATCGGACCAAGCATTCTGGACTTATCGTGTTAACATGGTTTTCAGAGTTTTGACCTCTGGTGACCTCAGATGACCTTTGACTTTACCCAAAACAATAGCGATCATGTACTCATTATGGGGAACCCACATACCAAGTATGAGCTTGATCCATCAACTGGGGTCGAGTTATCGTGTTAACAAGCCAGGCGTCACACACACACACACATACATACACACATACACGCTGACATGACTGCATAGATCCCTCGACTGAAGTCAAGGAATACAAAATATGAAAAATGGAACAATGAAGAATCAGTGTGCTGCTTGAGTTCTACTCGATTAGCATTGAAAAATCCAAGATAGCGGCAGGAATGGCGACCAAAATTGCCGCCGTAATAGGTAGAATTACATAATAAGCAGGAGACTTTTCAATGTAAACAATTAAAAAAGGATCAATGTGTTGCTTGATCCTCAGTAATCATTAGGTGGAAAGGTGGGGAAGACTCGCCGCTAATACACTGATACGATCACTATCTATACGTTTGTTTTTGCATTTGTTACTGTACAAAATCTGTTATCACTGATATGTCTACGCAATTTATTATGTAGACTGCATAAGCTGCTGAATGAACGGGATCTGCCAAAATGCGCTACACATTTACCGAATTATATCGATTATTGATTTCATTCCTTAGTAAAATTTAGAGACAAAACTGCCCATATTTGTACTCTAATCGTTCCACAAAATATTAAAGCCACTTTGCAAAAATTCAAATATTTTATTCAAGAGAAGTGCACATGAAAAAACTTGACCAGTACGGCTCGAGATAGACTTTGTGGTTATGCATTATCAGTGCAACCATAACCTTCGTGGTATTCGTGGTATTTACATACATACGGTTTATTAGTATCGTGGCTATCACAACCTATGATAAGAAGGGAAGGGCCTCTGGATAGGGGTCAACTAGAGTTACCAGTACCCATAGTTTGAGTTTTGATAGTTCGGCCCCTTTAGGACGTATCCACAATAATTGGCCCTGTTACCATTTTGAAAAAATGAGATAGCGACAAAAATTGGAAAAAAGACCTCTGGAATGAGAACCAGAAAGCCCAAAGATAACAATAGAAATAACATAGTATACTCATCATGAGAGGCACGCATATTACGGATCATAAATTCTATTAATCTAGGCTTGTGGACTTCCTGTGCTGACAATCTAAAATTACTCGAAAACTTTTCCACCATTCGTTTTATTCCTTGATTTCACTCGAGGAATCTATGTAGTGCATGTCGTGTGTGTGTATGTGTGTAGCGCTTCTGCGTGTGAACACGATAAACTTGACCCCACCTGGATGGATGAAGCTCATACTTGGTATGCGGGTTCCCCACAACGAGTACATTATCCTTATTTTCGTTTTGTGTCAGGTGATAGGTACATAAGTGACTTTGTTATGGAAAATATCAATATTTTGTCCTATTTTTTGTGAAATAAAATGACTCCTGAATTACACCAACAACAGTAGGGTTATTGTATTTCCAATAAGAAAGCTACATGCCAAATTTCAGCCTCATCAGATCAAGCATTCTCGACCTATCGTGTTTACAAGGATGTTCTGACTATGACCTCGCGTGATCGCAGCGCCTGAGCCCAAAACAATAGGGATCAGGTACTCACCATGGGGAATACACATGCCAAGTATGAACTTCATCCATCCAGGTGGGGTTAGGCTGAAAGTAACTCAAATATTGTTTCTTCTAATTTCCTATTTCTATACACAACAAATAATGACCCCTGGTTTACACTAAGCAATGGAGTTCTTGTACTCCCAATGCATAACAAAGTTACATATCGAATTTCAACTTGGTCATACTAAACATTCTGGACTTATAGTGTTCACAAGTTTATCAGACTTTGACCTCTGTATTGACCTCGGTCTCGACCCCAAAACAATGTGGATCATATATCATACATATTAGATAGGAGATTGATCCATCCAGGTGGGTCGTGTTATCGTGTTCACAAACATTTACCCAAATATGAAATTCTCACAATGTTTCTATTTTTCAAACAACTCGAAGGAGGCCTAGTGATTGGAAGCGGAGGCTGGATTCAACAAGGTGCGTCTTAGACTTGTGCTCCCATGAGTGATTCATTTCACTTCTTCCGAATCGCACCAATCACAATGCATGTTAGTTTTTGCGTACGCGCGAGCGCCCGTCACTGCACGAATACGTGAATGCACATGACGAATATAATTTTAGTCTACGGGTTGATTTATTTCAAAAATATAATAGTTGAGGCAATATACAGAATTGGCAACATGAAAATGAAACATATATATTTCGACAGGCGTTATGCGGAAGGAGACCATATATTTCGACACAGGATACATCAATGTTAGACCATATGCTATGTCTCTTTGGCGTCGCGTCAACTCGAACCTCCACATTTTATGTGGGTAACGAAACATTCTCTTACACTTCTAAATATTTGAGTGACTTACGTGAATTAACATGTTATGCTTACATTGTATTGGTGGGAGTACCGGTGAACACCCCTCCGTCCATCGTGATGAGCCGGTTGTTGTTTAACAATCTGAGTGTAAGAACAATGTGTTGGAAGTTACGGTAAACGGTTACGGTCAAGAGTGGGCGCAGCGAGGGAAATGTAAAACTCTATCTCACGTAGTCCTATTCATATCTGTAGCTTTACCAAAACAATAGGGTTCAAGTACTACCCATAAGAAAGCTACACACAAAATTTCAGCTTGATCGTACGGAGCATCGCGTTTACAAGGATTTTCTGCCTTTGACCTCCATTGATGGTGACCTCTGATCTGACCCCAAAACAATAGGGTTACTTGACTCATCATGGAGAACATACATATCAAGTATGAACTCGATTCAGACCTGGTCAAGTGGCAATTTGCCAAAATATTACATTTTCAATTTTTTCAACGAATATGATCCGGTCTTCAACAAAAAATATTGAGGTTACTACATTCCCCACAATGAAGCTACAACCAATTTTCAACAGGGACCATGTAATCATTATGGGAAACCCACATAACAAGTTTGACCTTGATCCATCCCGGTGGGGTCGCGTAATCCCGGTCTACAACAAAACAATAGGTTTCTTGTACTCCCCACGAGAAAGCTACATACCTAATTTCAGTCTGATCGGACCGAGAATTATGTTAACAAGATTTTCATACGTTGACCTCTGTTGACTTTTGACCTGACCTGACTGCATAGATTCATCTCACTTCGTCAATGAATCAAACAAGAGGGAGAGCCCTTACTAAAAGCATTATGGCAGTCTGGACATTATCAGGAGAAAGAATTAATGAAGATCGATGAGGGCACAACAATATGAGGAGAAATGGAATTAGGAGACGTCACCACACCAGATAAGGCATACATGTAGCTGTCCTGCACAGGACTGAAAATCACAGGACTGAGGTGCTTATCACCTCGGCACAAGACAAGGCACTGAAGAAAAAAAACATCGAACTATCATAAGAGTGTCTACTGACGGCAGTCATCATGCCTTAAGCACCCATTAGGTCTGAGTAAGCTGAGTAACTGTCAATTCTCACGGAGTGCCGCGCTAGCACTTCGTGAGACCACACCATCGTCCTTCTCATTTTCCCAGGCTAAGGCGAACGCCAGGTTGAAGGCTTGGCAACAAGCTCATAACCAGGTGGCGCCCATGCGCACTCGCTAGAAAGAATTTCCATGACTGGCTGCACTAACCCTAATCCCTAACCTAGTCCCCAACCATAACAAAGACTATAATCGGTACAATACAATGCCGTTATTCAATCAGAAAATACCTTAGTAGACAGTGCGCATTAACTGTATTCGGAGTGGTTTTGCCGTCACTACTGGGATAGGCAGAAGACGAAAA
>JAODTT010012346.1:0-10714 GCA_025400115.1 Pentamera pediparva
CGCGAAAACAGTAATGAAATGTTGATCACCAACCACAAACTTATCAGCACCTTCACCTGAATTGGATATGGTGCACTTGGCATTTGGATGCAGTCTTACACGACAAGGTGTAACCTTCTGGCTTGTTTTCAGTTATGAGCACCAAATAAAGGTATCATCAGGTTCATGCAGAACACTACACACAACGGGAGTATGTTTCATTTCCTATCTTTGGTATGATTCGACCCAGCGACCCAGGACATAACCTGGCTCAACCCATCACCAGGGTACCTGGCATATTTTGCTACCTCCCTTTGCACTGTCATCTGCAGCCGCCACGACCCGTTGACAGCGCCTCGCGAGAGCGCCACAGTACTTGTCTGGGACTGACCCAACGAACATATAGAAACGTTGTCTCAGTTGCCTATAAGTCAGTTGATGGGCTGTTGACCCGAACCAGACCTGCCTTTGGGCCTTTCTGTTGAGTTATACGAGTTCGGTTTATGAATCGTATCTGAGGCGACGAGTTTATATATCTTCAAACTTTGGCATATATAAAGTTGACTCGAACCTTGTTTCCACGTCGGAGTTATTCATGTGGGTTTCATGAAAGTTCATAGACCTCTCTTTCTTCCAAACGGATAGCAATATTGTTTTGTACCCTTACATCAGACTTCGACTCTATGCAACAACCTTCCAGCAGTTAAGTTGAGTGACGAAGTGACCTCCGATGAGCGTGACTACAGCGCTGTGTTCGTGACCTGGTTTGGAATGAATCCAAGAGAGTTGTCACACGAGGAATACGGACATACTTACCATCACTTATGACTCCCAAGGAATAGATTCCACCGGCAGCGGTCCCGTTCCACCAGTCCTTGATGGTTGACACGACTGAGTGTGCCTCAGACACCGACGATGCATGTCCTAAGGTGTCTTCGATGTGCTGCCCATAGGACTCCAGAGACTGCAAGTATTCGGTCTGTAGCCATTTGTCATCATGGACCATGTCCTTGACTGGACGAGAGTAGGAAGGCGGGCCCCAGATCGCCCCTTCACATCCGTGGACACTACTGTTCCTCAGGTCAACATGGGTCTTCCCACCGCGATTCCCCCACACGACTACGTTCACGACACCAGAAGAATTGACTTGGATACGTCTTGCAATTGCCGACTTCGCTCTGTTTTCTGGCAACCTACACGAAACGACAACATTCTGCCTTTCGATGTTGCCCGCCTCCTTTACAATCAAGTAGGCACCGAGATTAAGGGCTCCTCTACCTGCCACGACTACTTTACAATCAGGACTGGCACACCTGTTGATGACTGATCCATACGTTGAATACAAAAAGGCACATCGCATGATCCAATCATCCCACGACTCACTCTCCAATTGCGATAAGTCGTCCGAAACGATGATCACATTGGCACCTCTCATAGCCTCCTCTGCTTCAGTGGTTACCTGGATATCTCGCAGAAGTGGATGTGCCATATCGACGACTTCTAGACAGATTCCCTTCGTTCTGTCCAGTTCCTCCCCCTTTACCAGAAGATGGTAGCTGAGTTCAACATCCTCGCTGATGACTCCACCAGAGGCTAGCTCCTGCAGCATGTGGTACACAACTGGATTGGATCCATCCGTGAAGCAGATTCGCAGGGGTTTACTCAAGCTCCTGATGTATTCGGTTTCCTCCAACACAGACTGGTGAGTCCCCATGTTCTCCGATGCAACGGTGGTCATATCACTGCTGAGCATGCTAGACGTGATGCTGTAGTATCCGGCGGCATATTCCTGGAATTCGTTCGAACCTCCGATAAGAACACCCCTGCCACCTCGGTCGATCAGTTCCCTCCAGATCAGCGGGGAACTGGAGTGAGTCCAGCCATTCTCCTGACAGGTTTCATATAGCCAGCCCTGGAATACAACATGCAGGAATAACCAGATAACATAAAAATAATGGGTTCCGTAAAATATTACATGGGTCATTTGGTTCACTTCAAACGTTAAATCGGGTTCTTGATATTGCATATGACAAGGGCATAATGACGTAAATTGAGTGAGATGCGTCTTGCTGTAATTTCGTAAGTCATACTTTTACCTAATCACATATCTTACATTTCCGCCTAATAGTAGTGTACTGTTGAAATTTAAAATGACCTGTGTATACAGTGGTTTGGGCAAAATCATACCCCTGTAATGTTATTTAGTTTTGTGTAATACTATAGATTCAGCTTGGGTCCAGGTTTGGCACACGTCCCCTATCATTACCTGGGTATGATGTACCCAGGGGCGTCAATCCGTTCTGAGAAGTAGCGGGCGAACTACATGGAATTGACTATCAAAGCGTAGCGCCACTATTGGTCGGCGGGAAGCGTACCCAGAACATTTTAGCATATCAGAGCTCCTAGATCGTCAGAAATGCCCTTGCGGAGCCTAATTGCCATCCTGTGGGTGTGCCACTTTAGCAGTGTAGTGATAGTGAAATCCTGACGAGTAATGGCTTCCTTGGTGTTAGAACTAGGGCCCGAAGGGGTGAGCAAGCAGGAATTGAATATTTTGGAAAAATGAGTGGCCTAGCCAGGATCAATAAACTATAGGTATTCGATTGCATTCATCAGAGGTCAGAACGGTCACACGTGACTGATACCTAAAATTGCAACTGGAGGAACAGAAGGCATTCTGTCTCTGTTTATCAAGCCGTTAAATTGGATCTGGAAATGTCTTACTTTGAAGATTGCATCTTGTTATTTTTATACTCGGCATGGGTAAACTCACCTCCCATTCATCTGGATTTTTGACAATTTTGTGCACCCTGAAATCCGGAAGTTTTATTTGCAGATTGTCCGCCAGAAGTTCCGCTCTTGCGAAGTATGGGCACTTTGCAGAACCTGCAAAACGAAAAAACAGAACAAAAGCTGAAGGCGGACCGCGTTCCAATCGACAATAGCGGCAATAATACGAAGCAAATGCGCCGTGTAATTACGACTCCTTGAGAGTAAGTGTCATGACAACCAACGGATTGTTGAACACTCCTTTCATCAATGCGCGCACATGACAAGAAACTGTTTACCGTTACTGCTTTCATGAAGCCACATTGAGTCCATTATCACAATGAAAAAACAAGTGGGTTCTCGAACCGCTAGTCTCGCGATCAGAGGTTTTTATGTTGTTAAAGTATTATTTCAGTTTCAACAAACTTGATCCGATTGGTTGGTAAGTGAAGATTTCCTTGTGGTCAGATAATGAGATCAGTAAACGAGCGCAATCGTAAACGTCGTGGTAGCTGCGGGCAAAACCGTATGTAGCAGGTGCTGCAGGCTCGGACTGACTGAATCAGTCTCCAACTGATTGCAGCGGCGAGTAGAAGTTCCCGCAACACTGGATTCCAGTGGGTTCAATTGTCGCACAATAAGAAACAGTGTTTCATTTTCGAATCGGAAATAACAACCTTAACAATCTGATAAATATACTTCAGAATTCATCACATTTTTCCAATAACGTTCTGCGATTCCGCTAGAGTTTTCAGGTACGTTTCATGATTCCATAAATGTTTTGAAGCGATCAACATGTTCTCAGAATGGTCATGAATATGCGATAAAATCGGTTGCATCAGAAAAATTCAAAATGGCCGGGTGGGGTCGTATGGGGCGAAAATAAGAGTTGGTATCAAAACGATCGCAATGTTCCGAAACGTGTAGATCTGCGAGAAAATCAGTTGCGCAAAAAATCTGATATGGCCACCGTCACAGCGGTACGGTGATGTGATGCCCACTTTCGAATGCATTGAGATTTCACTGAGAATGAACATGTGTGCAAAGTTTTGTGTCAATCGCATGAATGGTTTCGAAATTATTAACGAATGTGACAAACGGATGGAACGTACAGAAGATCCAAGATGGCTGCCCTCAGAGCGGTGTGGCGACACCCACTTTCGAACCCATCAGAGATATTTTAGGGGAGGACATTTGTGCCAAGTGTCGTGTCAATCACATGTACGGATTCAAAGTTATTAGCAAACGTGAAGAATGGATGAACGAACAGAAAATCCAAGATGGCCGCCCTCGGATCTTTTCCACGACGCCCACTTTCGATCCCATTCGTGATTTCTTAGGTAGCTACGGCCAAATACCGTATGTAGTGGGTCCAGACTGACTGAATCAGTTTCGAACTGATTGCAGGGTCCGGGTAGAAATTCTAGCAGAACTGGGTTTCGGTGGGTTTAATTGTTGCACAATAAGAAAGTGTTCCATTCTCTTATTGGAAATAACAACCTCAACAATCTGATAAATATACTTTAGAACTTATCAAATTTTAGAGTTTTCAGGTATGTTCCAGGATTTCAGTAATGTTTGGAAGCGATCACCATGTTCTGAAACTTGCCAATTGGCAATAAAAACCGTTTCGTCAGAAAAATTCAAAATGGCTGTCTGGTGGGGTCATATGGGAAAATGAAAGTTGGTCCCAAATTTGATTGTCATGTTCCGAAACGCATAAATATCAATAAAAGCAGTTTTCAGCAGAAAAATCAAAATGGCTGCCGGGTAGAATGTTCCGAAACGCGCAAATTAATGATTGACTGATTTAAGCTTGTGAGCACAATGAGCTTGAAGGCTACTTGGTATGTACGTCCCTCATGATGAGTACATGAGCGCTATTCATTTAAGTGTCATTTTGTTTTTGGGTCCGGTCTAAGCTTTGTCTTCTGAAGTCAACAAAGGTTACAGTTTGAAAACTTTCCCTTAGTGCGAGTATGTGATCCTTAGTGTTCTTGGGCCAGGTCAAAAGTCAGGACAAAAGTCAGGACAGTCCAAAAACTGTTGACATGATTGATAAGTCCAGAATGCTTGATCGGATCCAGTTGAAATTTGTTAGTTTATAGCTCTCTTCATGGGAAGTATACAATGATTTAGATCCGGCCTCGATTGATGGAGCTCATACTTGGCAGGGTTCCCTGTGATAAGTACACACCTTGTTTCAGGGTTTGGTCAAAGGTCAACATAGGAACAAGTTATAAATTAACCAAGAGTCCAGAATGCCTGGTCTAATCGAGCTGAGATTTAGATTGAGGCTAATGGGGAGCACAAGTATCCCAAGGACATTTGTAGTAAAATTTCCAGTCATATTTTGGCCCACTTTAGCTTGTTAACATGACAAAGTTGACCACCTGATTGGTTGTCTGTATCTTGAGGGTCATTAAAGCAGCCAAGGAGTCACTAATCGTCTGGGCTTTCCGGAATAAATCATTTGATGTACATTAATGACTCATCCAGTACTCTCTCTTCACAGATGTTCAAGACCTCGGTTCATGGATTGATTTCACTGGCCTTTCCCGTGTCCAAAACTTTCCGGAGGCTTACTTTGTGATCCCCCAGGGCATACAATGCATGGATTTTGTGATTGCAGTTGATCCAACTGCACCCAACTATAGGCTTGGCTTTCAAGCGGAGGGACCCCAAAGAGTGACACAAAACCTGCAGGATGTCCTCCTTAGTTCCCCAAGTGAGTATTTCCCCTGTGGTATGGATTTTTGATTCGTTGGATGGGAAATCGCAAGGAATCTATGCAGTCATGTGCGGCATTTGTGTGTGACGCCTACCTTGTAATCAGTTCAAACTCGGTAGGTATGTCCCCCATGATGAGTACATGAGCGCTATTCATTTCAGTGTCAGTAAGGGGTCAATTTGGAAGAGGTGGAAACTTGTATCTATAGTGCACATATCAAAAGTTGATCGATATTATACGTGTCCTTTTTCCGGCGTACAATTCCAACAACAATGTGCATTGAATTGCGCGTGAAAAAAAAATGATTCAAAGTCAATTCCTGATTCATGCTACTCAGGATGACTCAAAACGAGTAATTAATCATTGTTGCTATTTTGAATTCCATGTGTTCGTAATAGACAAAACTATTTTGCTAATAACTTGAAGGAAAGAACAAGAGAATATTATGGTGGGATACTTCAAAAAGAATGTTCAGTTGTCATGTGTCACTAGAATAATGAGTGAAGCCCAGTGCCCGATATCTTTCCGCAGACTCCTTTCCTGATGCATCCCATCAACTCGCGGAGGAATCTGCAGATGGAGATCACGCAGTGGGCATCAACATTTTTCAAAAGTCATCCGCATCAGCGCGTATCAGGCAGTTTTCAAACTTGTTCTAAATTTCTGGATATTAGCTGGTTCATCCTACTTTTTTAGAATTGATCAGATGGTCATGAAAGTTGGTGAGTTTCATCAATGACCAATGGTACATATGGGGTGCTTCTGTCGAGGTCCTTCCGGCGATATTTTCTTTCCAACCTACAGTATGGGTTTTCCGGATTACGCCCTCACTGTAATTGGGGCTGCTGACGAATACCGAATATTCGTTATTCGTTATTCGTTCGCTCGAATACCGAATACCAACGCGATTATTCGCAAATCGGACAAAATCGTGTATGAGAAACTAGAAACTAGAAAAATATGTTTTCTTTTTCCAATTTGAAAAAGTATCCTGATTTTCCTTATTCCTCCTCGATTTTTGCGATTGTATTCTTATTGTTTTCCAATTGTTTATGATCGTTTTTCTACTGTTTCCAATTTGTTTCGGATTCTTTTTCGATTTTTTTTCTGGATTTTTTTCCCAATGTTTTCTTTCCGGGACAACACAAATATTCGGTATTCGTTCAAATATCGCGTAGCGAATACCGAATACTGAAATATTTGTTAATCAACAGCCATAACTGTAAAACACTCTCACTGTAATACACCCCTGGGATTTGTCACGCCTCAAGGCCTCTGGACAAATATCACATGCTTTTGATAATTTCTCAATTGTAACTTATAAATCTGCTACCGAGTCGGTAAGACAAACAATCATGATCGTGCTTCTATATTTCGCTCTGAATATTCAGCAGACCTGAAGCCTGGTTGGTCATCAGCTAGGAACTTCCTATGTTTGCTCTTTTATCTCTTGCCAGCCGAACACTGAATATGACACAACATAGAGTCTGACCAGCCTGAAGATATGAAATTATTCACGCAAAATGTTGCAGTTTGCCTTGGTGTCAATGTGACATCGGTAAAAGAACAACAAGCCAAAGCTACCATGTCTGAAGCCCATCCCTCAATATAAATAAATTGATATATTCACTTCACTGAAAAATAACACCCATAAATGGACTGTAACATTTGTGCAAGTGTATATATACAGTACGTGGAATGTAATTGGTCATTCATATATATTATGTCATTTGCGTCGCTCAGTGAATGAATTAATATACATCGCAAAACTTTGTCTAGAGGAATTGTGGCCGACAGATCTGGGGGCAGCTCAATCAGACGGCGTGCTGAAATGGTGAGCTTGAATCGCGGGCCGGTTAGGGAGATTTGCATCCGTCGAGAAGCCTTGACAAAGGCTAGGTGTTCAGGTATTCGAGGTCAAAGGTCATATAGGGTTTTGTTTGAACGGTCAAGCGGCTTTCACTCCAACGGGATAGATCGGATAATCCTTAAAGTTGGTCAGTATCATTCTACTTTCAGCATGGTAGGTATGTCCTCCATGATGACTACATAAATGCTGAAATATTCTAGTGTTGGTATCAACGTTATTCAATATGTTATAAAATATAAATATTGTGGCTTCCGTGGAAATTTTAATTGATTTTCCGTATGCACAGATTTGACACAGCTACCATTTGTGCATATTACAATGAATTGAGAATTACTCCGCACAATGGTATGGCCAGTGGATTTTGAAAAAAACATGTTCACACTTTCATTAGAAATGCTGATTGGTTGTTGAAAGAAGGTTGAACTCATGAATATTAGTTTTGGTGGAACTATTATTCAGAAGCAAAGCAGGCTGATTATTGATTACTAATGATAACAAATAAAAAAATTACATCACTACAGAGAATATAAGGAAAATATAAGGAATGTGGATAGCAAGAGCATGAAGGACAGATCGAGCTACAGTTTGAATGCAGCCAGGCTGGGACAACTGCAGTTTGGTTGCAGCAAGCCTTGTGGCAGCTGCAATTCAGGTGCAGCTTAGCTTGTGGTAGCTGCAGTTTGGCTGCAGCCAGGCTGGGACAGCTGTAGTTTGAGTGCAGTTAGGTTGTGGCAGCTGCAGCTTGGGTGCAGCGAGGCCTGTAGCAGCTGCATTTTGGCTGTAGCCAGGCTGGGACAGCTGCAGTTTGGGTGCAGTTAGGTTTTGGCAGATGCAGCTTGGGTGCAGCGAGGCTTGTAGCAGCTGCAGTTTGGCTGTGACCAGGCTGAGACAGCTGCAGATTGGGTGCAGTTAGGTTGTGGCAGCAGCAGCGTGGGTGCAGCAAGGCTTGTAGCCGCTGTAGATTGGGTGTAGCTCTAGATTGGGTGTAGCCAGGCTGAGAGCTGCAGTTTGAGTGCAGTCAGGTTGTGTGGGCTGCACTTTGGGTGCAGCTCAGCTTGTAGTAGCTGCAGTTTTGCCACAACCAGACTGGGTCAGCTGCAGTTTGGGTGCAGCTAAGCTGGTGGCAGATGCAGTTTGGGTGCAGCCAGGCTGGGGTGGCTGCAGTTTTGGTACAGCCAGGCTAGGCAGCTGCAGCTTGTTTCCTGATATGATCACACTTTCTACTTTCTTGCAGGTCGATGCTTTCCCACCAATCAGAACCAATGTCAGAACAATGGTGTTTGCAGTGACATTCTGAGCCAGCCTAATTGTGACTGCACTGACACCGGTTTTACGGGTGACTTTTGCCAAACTAGTGTTGGTAAGTTTTCAAACTGGTTGAGCTATTGTGATCTGCATGTCATCCAATCTATCTATTTATCAGTCTGTAATTCTGTCAACTCTTGCCTTTCCAGCTCTCATACATCCATACTGTCGGATAACGGTATTCTCAGCTTGCTTCAACATACAGTGACTATCAAGCAATTTACATGAACAACTGTCTGAAAGAAAGTTGCAGAGGCCGTCGTGGTCTGGGGAAATTTTCTGCATGCTCTGGTGCTTGATGAAGCATTGATTTTAGTTGCTGAGCTTCACGCTCTTTGATATCCATGCCTCAGTTCATCATATTTTTAGAATTGCTTCCCAGTCTGTTGGCCTTCGAGGGGTCACCCTTGTATCACTGCCCTGTGCGAGAGTTACACTAACTCAGCGCGACTTAAAGTTGTTGTTCTAGCGAGGGGTCCCAGTCACATGGGTATCCGAGACAAAGAGAGGGCCGATGCTCTTGCCAAAGAGGTGCTCCAACTGACTTTTACTGGTTTCCCTATCCCTCATACTGATTTTCGAGCTAACATCTGTAGTTACATTGAGGCAGAATGGCAGAGACTGTGCGACTCCTCCCCCGAGAAGAAATCATTTAAGGTGAAACCTCTTGCTGAGGGGACGGTTTGTGAAGCTGTCTTTAGTAAGCGGCAGGATGATTCAGTCCTAACAAGGGCTCATATCGGCCAAACAAACCTTACCCATGCGAATCAGCTCCGTGCTGAAGACGAACCATGTTGCATTCCATGTGATTGCGCCATCACTGTCAGTCATTTTCTGACTAGTCCCATAATTGCCATAAATAACACGGTGTCAAAGCTTTGTTGATGATGGGAGTTGTTCCATATCTCATTTTGAGATGTCTCAAGGAATTTTGATGCATGCTTATTGGTCAAGTGTCTTTGATTTGATATTTCATGGTTTTTTACCTTGGAGCAGTACAGAAGACTTGTTGCTGTAGGAGTTGATGTGTTCCTAACCCCTTATATATCTATATGTCTACGACTGAAAGGGATTATGATGAGACCATCATTCATCCCAAGCCAGTTAACAGTGGGCGGCATATCTAGGTTACTCTGTGTGAGTACAAAATGACTCGTTTTTCGGAGATCAAGTCTGCTACTACGGCAGTCTATCAGTAGTCGATTATGACCTGTTGCAGTGAGAGGTGGTCAGGGCATTCCCAAAGGTGAGCTGAAAGGCCTGCGTATGTCACTCTTCCTCTCTCTCTCTGAAAGATCGATGACAATCAGCAGGCTGAGGCAAGGAATCTCTGTGCTACATTACTGAGTTACATAACCCTCTGTGTCAGGCGAGAGCAGGGGAAGGGACCTGAAGTGTGTTTACTTGCATTGATACAAATTTGATCTTGATCGTCGAGCCAGTGAGTACTATATTGAGTACTATATTTTTTCAAATTTTCCCCACAGGGTGCGGTAACACTCCCTGTCAAAATGGTGGAGTGTGCATCCCAGGTGGCGGCATCACTTTCTTCTGCCAGTGTGATGCCACGTCATTTGTTGGACAGTTTTGCCAGACCCGCAGTGAGTACCTCTAAAGTAACTTGGGGTCATATTCAGGAACGTAACTTACCCAAGTATTTGTGCGCAAGTCCGATTCCCGCTGCATATTTCATGGAGCGCTGTATTCACGAAACCTTGCGTTGTGTTATTCGGTTCCTAACATTACATTTCCAAATTACCTGTCGTAGCGAGCAGCAACACCTTGCTATTCTGACATTTCCAGAAACAACATGCTTACTGGAAGGAAGCGGTGCTGAGAGACCAACAAAATTGATGTAGCTTTTTGGCAGATTCATTATTATTTATTCCTTGATTTCTCGACTAAGTGAGAGGAATCTAAGCAGTCACGACAGTGTGCGAATGTGTATGAAATTTGGTATGTAGCTTTCTTATGGGCGGTACCAGAACCATATTGTTTTTGGTGTAGAATTGAACTTTTTGGACCAATTTTGGCTTGTTAACACGATAACTCGACCCCAC
>JAODTT010012457.1:0-10712 GCA_025400115.1 Pentamera pediparva
CTCTCTGCGAGAAGAAATATTCACGAATACCAAACCTGCAACGTTTGCCACGGAGCTTGAGGCGATGACCCCTATCGGCAATAACATTGGAAAACTCCACACTTCGCTGCCAGGTGAGGCTGGCTATATATGTGGAATAATGTCAGACTTCTTTCGTATATGTGGGGTGCGGTGATGCCGTGGAGAGGGTCTATAATAATGGGTCTCTTTCTGTAATTCTAATGATTCGTCTTAATATTCTGATATGGTTTATTTTAACATCCCGAATTATCTTCGTTCCAGGAACTCAATAGTTCTGCATGTCAAAATATCCGGGAAAACAACCCCCAATGCAGTGACAACCACTAGTTGGTGTTTGCATAGTAGAAAATACAATATCGTATCAATATCGTATCAATATCGTAGAGAAAACGCCGTATTGTCGAGTGGTATAGATTGCTTCTGCTATATGATGCAGCCAGGTGTGTTTTTACTGTTTTAACCGTCGAATGTAGATACTATATCATATAAAACCGTATGTCCCCGAAGCTATATTCAGGAGCCTATCTACGATAATTGTGCATCTCCGTTCTGCACAGACTTATGAGTGGTCACGATCATTGCGGATTTAATTACGTGTTTGCAATTTTTTCCGCTACAGAAGAAATTGCCACAGGGTTGTTGACGATTCAGTATGACCGAACAGAAGGACCACAGGCGGTAAATGGAGGGTCAGAGAGGCTTCAACCAACGACCAATAGTTCTGAGAAATGTCCACTCCAAGGCTGATTTTGAGCTTCTGTTCCAATATTCATTCTACTGGAGCTACTCGATGTTAATACACAGTATCATGGTATTTCCTCGTTGAGAACAGAATATAAAACAGTAATGGACTGTGGGAAAACCGCCGACACTGATAGCTGCCATCCGTAACTAAAGTTCATAGTCCTATCCCTTTTATACAGAAACACTGGCTTGTGTGTCAAAAGAGTACCACAAGGGAAATCATAACCATAAATTATTACAATCATCAGATCACTAGTCACGCTACATGCATCCGGTACAAGAGTTCAAAGTGGTAAACGGAAAATATCAGAAATGTAACCTTTGGTGACGCCTCATCATGACCCTGAATTGACCTTCGATCACCGCATTGGCCAAATATGAGTTTTGTTTTGTGATTTTACCCATGATGACCTCTGATGACAACAAAATTACATTGAACTCATTATTTCTGTCTTCATAATCTATTTATGACTCTATCATACGGAGTTTCATTTGATTACAGCAATAATAATTACTTTTAATCTCAATGACCTTTGGTCACTTTTCGATTACTTTTGACACTTCTGTGTTCACTCAGTGTTATACTTCTACAGTGTTTAATATTGTTGCCCTTACACGAAGTAGCTTAGTGGTCATCAAATTGACAGATGGATCGTGATAGATAGATTGACATACTAACAGCCACATGGATATACAAATAGAAATAAGCAGATGTCACAATGCTGCAATATATCTTCGAACTGCAGCGCAGTGCAAAACAGTACACCGACCCAACATGACTTATTACCAATGGACAACTCAAAACTAAGTGAAACATGATATGGTCATTCTCCCCATTTCAATTTCCAAAGTAGAATGGATCATTTGCAACGGTAGGCTTTTTCGTTCTTTGCTTGATTATGTTCATAATCGTGTTTCCTAAAGATGTGCTAGGAGGGTACTCGATTTGAGGACTAGGCTATAATTCACAGTCGTATACATGTCTTCAAGTGTTTGCACACACTTGCAATTCTAAATGACCAGTTGGGCGTATTATTGTAAATGGGCCTATCCTGAACATTGAGAGATACAATATTTCAGTTATTGTTGAATTCGATTTGCTTCTATTGTTGGATTTGTGTCCCCGATGTGTGCTGGTGATTTTATTTATTTTGACGAGAGTCCTACTCAATATCAGTACGGAATCATTATTTTCCACATGATCCCTATAAGATATGTCTAAATGAAGGCTCCAAGTTATACCAAACTTATCAAGATGTAACGCGGCCAAATGTTGTTTGAATCGTGTTCAATATTATCTCGAAATTGTGTACGAAACTGGTCAGGGTTCCTTGATGACCTATTAATGGCTTCCCGAACCTGTACAGCGATCAAATCAAATCGAAATCGAATAAACACTTAGTAAGAAAACGTAAACGTCTTCATACCTTTAGAACCCATAATCGATTCCAGCCAAACAGCATCTGCGTGGAAGAGAACTGGAGAGTGTGACTGCAATAACACACAATCACAATTAGAGATTGCTGGTTTCCAGAAGCACTTCGAACCAACTTGAGGCAGCGAAGTGAAAGACATTATAGGCTGTGTCACGTTAGCTGCCAAAGTTAGGCCTATACGATGGAACACGTCACTTCACATACATACATTCATGTCAGAATAAGACGAATCTACTGCCAACGTCATCCGTCGTATATTATTTCAGATTTCCTAGTTCCAATTCGCTCGGTATATTCCTTGATCTCAAAATACAGACGGTTCATACTCACAGCCACTCTTATGACTGGCTCAAAATGCACGTTTGAGACAGGAAATTACTGTCGAGACGATTGCAGAGTACGCGACCCAGCCAAGTGCAAAGACATATACCGGTACCTCCTGATTCTTCCCTCTGTAGTATCGATGACAGTCGTTCAGGAATGCCAGCAATCTGTTAATAGACGCTGTGTGATATAATAGCATCACCATGAACGAAGGATATGGATCGTGTTTTGGGGGGAATGAGAGATGATTACAGACTGCTCATCCCAAAAACAAATCTCCAGATCAAATGAATACTGGTATCTACCTAGCGAAAACAAATCGGGAAAGTGCTCATGTTGTCTGAACGAGTGAATTCTGATGGTACTCCTTGGGGAAAATATCTGCAAATGACAACCAGATTATGATTTTAGTTGGCTGACATGGCCTAGTGTTCGGAAAACAGCAGTGTATAGCCTGCTGCAATATCGTATTTGGATAATTTCGATAAGGGTGTGATTTGGCAGTAATATTGTGCGATGTCCGACTGTTTGTCTGACAACTCTGGCCTACCTTTGACTGACCATGCCGGGGGTATGGGGGGTGCGTCATGTAATTGACAAGTGCATTGTAGGCCCAATTCCTTCAATTCGTACAGCCCTTATAATTACCTGAACTGTATCACCAGACCACGTTGGGGCGGATGCGCATTTGCTCGGACGACTCTTGTTATGATTGGCTGCAGTAACCCTAATCCCTAACCTAATCCCCAACTCTAACAAGGACTATAATCGGTACAATACCATACCATTAGCCAATCAATACTACCTTACGGGACAGTGCGCAATAACTGTCACGTTACCACTGGTTCCACTCGTGTTGTTCCATCCCTTCATTTGACAATTGTTTCCCAATCTTCACGCTCTTTCATACCACCTCACAAAAACGTACATTAGTTCATCAGACCTTCAGTTACGTTCGAGCATAGCGTTAATCAGATGGGCTAATTTGCATGATTTATTGTAAACTGGTGGCGAGTTGATCCGACGTCACCGTAAGTAAATTTGAGTAGGTTACTTTAACTTTCCAATTTTGATAGATTTACATGAAGCTGGCACATGCAGTGAACACTGAGTAAGGTGTTAAGGTTATCGCAAGGTGATCAAATTAGTAAACATAGCTGAAGTCAAATGAAACTAGATATGTAGAGTCATAAACAGAGAATGAAGACAAGAACAATGTATTCAAGGTAAATGATCGTATACACGGGGAGTAGTGCGGTTTCTGTACGCTATCAGTGAATATCTGTACATGATACGGTACCAAACATCAACCCATGTTGTTCTGCAAGAGATGATTCGTCAAGTGCGCGACGCATGCCCGTTTGAGAGTCTTGACAATGAACTTCAGACTTGGTACGGTGAAGGTATTCACACGTTAACGAGTTGAGGTGCTCTTCCCAAGAAGAGTTATGTGATCGCGGGGAGGAACGTATGTTAGTGTTATTTGCCTAATACTCAGCTGCGTTTGACAGAATATCGAATATAGCATATTCTCAATCGTTTTGAAGATAGATTTTGGTATTTCCTGACTTTGGATCGAGTCATACATGGCGAATCGAACACAAGTGGCCCGCAATAATGGCTAATAGTGTACTTCCCATGCATAAACTGCTGGTGTCCCACGCACGGGGCTCTGTGAATGGTCACCTCGTCACTTGCACTTCATTGGAGAAAAGCATTCATTTCGATCAAGCTATGGTAGCTATACATGATACGCTGAAGATACTCAGATTTTTACTTCCCTATGATTAATAGTGGCAGTGTTGCCGAAATTCTCCATCCAGAAATATGTGTCGAGACATGAGATCGTGGTTCGCCACCAATACTACGAAATGGGCTGGAAATTGAGGGAATATACACTGTCCAAGTTAGTAAAGCGAGTAATCTTCCAGTTATGTTCGATGGGAAGCTCAACATGGGGAACCTATGGCAATAACATTTGACGAGATAGTCATGCGTTCCATGAGATGGGCCAACTGTATACGTATATGGTTGGTCGTTTATGGTTGGCCGTTGCTATCAAAACTTGAACGTTCGACGCCAAGCCCTTCACGTTAGCTTCACATTAGTATCGATCTTGACAAACAAGCGTCATGGGTAATACATACATTCATCTGTCTGTTGACATACAAATAGCTTGACAAAGTTCGTCGCACCAAGTAACAATGCCTCTTTGAATGATTGCGAAACGTGCTTTGAATTTCAATAATAGTCTGAAGGACGATCATGTTTGCGAATACTGTCATGATACTCAGGGGGCAAAACAGGTTCACCAGACATGGAATGCTATGAAGAGTTGGTGGGTATCAAATACCAATCTCCATCCCCCACTTCATTGTATCTTAACTTGTATTCGAGAAAGGGGAAATACGAATACCATTCATCGCAACAACTCGCATCTACACTGAGAAAATACAATTGTATTTCCAAATCGGAGTGGGTGTTCAGGTGTGCTACATTGCACCAGATTACACCTAAGGCCATCTGGAGGTGACACAATTTCCCAAATGGTGATCAGGATACACCCATATACGGTACCTTTCCCCGGGTAGTTCATCAACATTCTTCACCAACCTAATCGCCTGATGGAATTTCCTGCTCGATCTGCCAAATTGCACATGGACTTGATGAAAAATTGAAATTATTTCCAAAACAAGGTGGGTGTTCAGGTGTGCTACATTGCACCAGATTGCATCTAAAGCCATCTGGTAACACCAAAATTTCCCAAAGGGCAGGGGGCAACCCCTCCCCTTACACAGTACACTCCTCCGGCCTACCCCATGTCCATAGGCATACGAGACGGGGGGCAGGGGGAGACTCTGAATTCGTGGAGGCCTGAATATTCGTGCAAAATTCACTGACAAATTCGGGTAGATGTTCACGTAAGTCTGTCTGTACCAAGGTGCGCCCGTCGAAAGGGCCCCAAGCAGAGGTGACATCCTCATGGGACCACACCGTGCTCGCCTGTCTGCAAATATGATGGAGACGATGGTGTCTCTAAAATGCAATGAACACATGTGAAGTGATAAGTAGCTGTTCGGAAGACGATGCTGCTCCTAGGAGAGGGGGGATTACCGTATATGGATTGTTTAGGTTCTTCTATGGTTATTGGTTAGGCCCTAATGAACTTTCTTGATGAAACTCTATCAGCTTCTGAACGTGTGTGAAAACTTTATTACGCTTTCTGTTTTGGGGGAGATGATGCAACATTTGTTCAATCAATCATCACTTGCTGTTTCGAACCTGATACCGTCATCTTTGTACGCCCATGCTAAAATGCTGAGTTTTATTCGGGACTCTCAGACACGGACTTGACTCGGATGCCGAGGACTCGTACTTGGATGCTGAGGACCTCGGTCTCGAATTGGCTGGATTTGACTCCAAAACTGTTTAACACAGGTTTTGCCTCTTGTCAGTATGCCAATGAGGGAATATAATCAGTATTATTCATATACATAGCTATGTTGGATTTGAATGATTTGAGGGGCATTATGAACTTTGTTGCTATTTCAATTCATTTTGCAGAATGTTTTGATGATAATTATTGTATTTTGGGTTCGAAGAGGCTAGAGTGGCAATATATCACCACATCGAAGAAAAAAATAATCAATGGGAGTTTGACATTTCATTTGTATGCATATAGTCCATGGTGAGATGTGTTGGCTCTGTATTTCCTCAGTCAACACACAAGTTGCAGCCGCTATGGGTACAGGGTATTCCTCACAGGTCCCTAATAAATGCCTGGGTGGGATGGAGCAATGGAGATGAGGTGCCTTGCTCAAGGGCACTCCGCTAAAGCTGACCAGGCCCTTGCGGGATTAAAACTGCCAATCGATTCTGTAGTCCAGAGCTCTATCGACTGTCTCTCTATCTGCTGATCTGATCAAACATCAAAGGCATGCGCAAATTGATTAACAGATGTTGTCCCGATCATAGGAACTGATAAGCACAATCATCACATGCACATGGGCAGGGAGAATCATTGGAAATACTGATCAGTCATTCTGGGGATTGGATCAGCAGCCCAGAACTCTACAGAGCGAGCTAATCCGATTCGCTGCCTGGCCGTATTCACCATGACTCCTAGCACCATGTTCTGACTGTAATAGACCTCTCTGAAATAATTTTTGAGGTTACAAGAAATGGCACATCCATGCTATACTGCATCTTCTGGCCACACATGGGGCAAACTCAACCTTTTAATTTCGAAGTTTTAGAGGAATCAGGATCCAAATATCAATCACGAGTGCAGGTTGCATGCAAAATCCAGTCCGCAAGGCTGATTTCCGGGGCTCGATCTACTTTATATTGCCCCATGAGAAGCTTGTTAAGTGCACATCTAGCTTCAGCACTGAAAAAGCATCAGATTCAGTTCCATAGGGCAGGACTACTTGCCCTTGGTCTTTTACAACTTTAGCACTACCGGTACTCCAGTCTTTTCATGGAATCCCCTCCCCAGCAGCAGGCCGAGGTCATTCTTGCTCTGGGATTGCCAATTTACATCCATGATAGTTGAGTGAAAATAGCATTTGTAAGGTGCTAAAGAGGCGAAGACCAAAAAGCCTTTGCCACTTGCTCCAGTCAGAAATGGCCCAGTGGCTGTTGGATCATTCTAAGCCACCATATATGCATGGTCATGGAATGGAGGACCGGTATGCTCGTTTCCAACAGTCCAATTTTTTCACAAAATGGGGTTTTGTATTCAGGAACATCCTATTAGTAAGGAGAGGAACATAATTCCATTCAGCACAACTCTTGTATTTCACAATTTAAACTACACATGATACAATATCGGTGGAAATAGTTGAAAGACATTGTACTCAGTACAAAAACTAATCATTGTTGTGAAAGTACTTCCCACAAAAAACAGTGAAAGAGAGGGAAATAGAAGGCATTGGGATGATATCACAATTAAGTCTTCAGATATTTTGTTGACATTTCATGTGGATTTCAGATTCCATGGAAACCTATTTAGGGGTTACGTGCATCTTGGTCATAGTAAACAATCGTAACCAATTCGTGATGTGCACAGTGTAGCAATGATAGGGCAGGTCATGTGGTAATTGAATAATGTAACCCACACGCAACCCGGAAAATGAGTTGCATGAGATCCCATGGCCTGCTGCTGTGGGTGCTGCCTTATAGCGAACACAATAAAACTGTTTTGTTGCCTGCTGGTAAATACTCCATTTTTGCCAATAGGGAGTGGTAGCTATGCACCTCAACCCCCTCCCCACAAATCTCGCAATGCCACTGGTCAACATCAATGCATAGTTCAACATGATGCATGCAATAATTTTAATTACATCCAGGTAAAACAAAACGGGACCTTATTCCCGATTTATTCAATACTGTAAGGTTTTGCTAATCATGACTTTTTAGACTGGGTCCATGGATTGCTGCGATGAGGAAATTTATGTGAGGAACATCGACACGAAATATTTATTTTCAAAAGGCAGCAGGAATGACAACAAGATAAAAGAATGTTTGTACGAAAATATACTTCGGAAAACTATGCTTTACAAAGAATTAGCAAATATTTCAAGGATTTATCCTTTGTTTCCCAATGAAGCACAACAATGAGAAACAACTTGGTTAAATGTATTTAGGCTAGATGGATGTTTACATATCAATGTTTACCCTGCAGGTTGGAATAGCAGCGCCCAGAACACTGTTTCCATTTATGGGGCACTGCTAAATGCTGCTATGAGACTGATCATACAAAATATGTGTGTGCTATTTTGAAAGTGACCGACCTGCTCCACCACAGAATCATCGGATGCAGTAGTAACATCATGAGCAATCAACTTGTCCATACCCTCTGCACATTGGCTTTAAACAAGAATACTCGATGGATATAAACGTTGAACATTAACATACATTTTAAATTCTTGGAGGAACATGATCAACTGCTAATAGAATAGTTGAAATTTAAATGCCAAATTTGGGTCTGTAATTGTGGGGTCTTCCATTGAAATGGTGTGGTGTGATTATTCACATTGCATTTTCTAAATTGACAGAATTGTAGGCTTTTTTGTGTCTATACCTCAATGGAAAGAGTTGTCCAAGGCGAGTGTACTTTACTAGGTGATTCGTCTGGGTGGGCCCCCAAAAATGTACCACCAGTCGAGGGCAAAAAATTGAAATTTATTGCCTTACAATCGAGTCTTTGTGAAACAATAATTAGCAAGGACCTCGGCATTTCTCGCTGATACGTTGATAACTACTGTTCCAAAACCTTTGGGAGCACCTGGAGGAAAAAAATCACTGACAAGGCCTAATGTATCGTACTGCAATATAGTTACTGAGTGCCATGATTTTGAGGGTCAATATCATAAAGTTATTGTCGAATGTACATGAGAAGTCAAAGGGTGCATGCCTGTACATGTACTCGATACAAGTACCCACCTTTTCACAAGCATATCCTAAGGCACTGACGTGGTCATGTTTATAATACAAGACTGACATCCTCCATTAAAAAAATAAGCAAAATACAATCAAGGCATAGCTCCATGACCGTCAAGGTATAGGAACTCCATATCATATATTAAATCTACAAACTGTCTACAAACACATCGAGCCCATGTCTGTGACACAACATCTCTATCTGGGATGAACTTCACATGTTCATGTAGGCCAGCCTGAGAATAACAACTGAATCACTGACAATGTAATCCATAACCCTGTATACCTAGTAGGCAATCCTCTCTTGTTGGAGCCAGACTCCACAATACTGAATAGTTCCAGGTTGGCCTACATGATCCCCTTTACAGGTTATTGTGTGAGACAGTATAGGTTGTGCCCTTCAGACGAAAAGAAAAATTTGTATGCAAATGTCATGACAGAAGAAGTGTAAGTATAAAACACATTTACAATGGAACGAAAATTGGCAAGGACAAGAAGATGTTGGCCTAAAAAAAGAGTTGAGATAATAAAAGCAAAGATGTAAAGGCAAGCAATAATGCAACGGAATACAAATATTTGCAGTAAAGGCAGGTTCAGCTTGAAATGATAAGGTTGAACCTCTGTAAAACATGTAGATTATATTGATATCATATGGATATAACATTGATGCGAATGAATACAAATATTCGCAATTTTAGGGCAGATTCAGCTGGGAACAGAGAGGTTCAACCACCACAAAACATGTAGATAATATTGACATGAAAAAACATTGATGCAAAGCCACTGAAAAATTGCCAAAAGTATATCATACATGTAAATAGCTATCTATATTTAGTTCAATCTCACTGTCAGTGATATGCAAGAAACTGAAGAATTTTTCGCAGCCTCACAGAATATACTCCATGATTTGATCTGAAAAAAGTATAGGTTTATACATGTAATATGGCACAAATGAATTCAAGCAAGGTTGTGAACATTTCTTGGAATGATTAAATACTGACTATCATGTACTAGGAACTATCTAAAGATGTCCTCCAGAAGCCAGTCACAACATATCAATAGTCATCGTGATTTCAACGAGGCTTTGCTCTTGCGAAGAATACACTCTAACTCTCATTGCACTCTTCCTGCCTACATAATCCCCTCAGCTTAAGTACCCTCAACAGTTCTGGAAGACTCAAGACCTGGACTTGAGTCCCTATTTCAAGGACTAGCTCATGACTCAGAGTTCAATGACTCGAACTCGACCCAAAGGACTCGGTTCGAGTCTTTGTACAATATAAGCATGGTGAAACTGGCTATGTTTTTGGCATCTTTGAGTAGCTCATTCCTTGTGGTGGTCATAAACTTGAGCAAAAAATAGTACAGAACACATTTGCATGAGGACTCTGACTGGGACGCTGTGACTCAGACTTGGATGCAGAGGACTCACAGTCTTGAATTGAGAGCACTTGACCCCAGCCCTGACATTCAACATATGCTCTCTTTTTCACTCGGCTCAAACTGCACTCTGTGAACAACTAACTGGTAGTGGAATGCAATTCATTCCTCACTCACAGTCCAGTCATTCACGAAGAGTGCAATTGCCTGGTATTGTACACTCGGAATGTGAGTAGATTGAGTTATCTTTTTCTTAGCTGTCTGGTTCAACTAGCAGCGCTCACCACAACCATTATCTTTCCAATTGTAGGGCCTCAGGTTGTTTTTTCCCCACACCTGATACCCCTGTGGAGCAATCACACA
>JAODTT010012568.1:0-10710 GCA_025400115.1 Pentamera pediparva
ATTGCTAGTTTCGGGCAGCGAAAAGTAATATATGAAATTAAGATAATCAAATTTTTGAGTGGCCCATTTGATATGTATTCTAGTCAATTTGACAAGATATCTGTTATAGTGTGTATTGCGACGGGGCGGTAAATGAAATAGTTAGATGATCTAAATATGACCCGAGGATTTGACACGAAGGAGTTGGAACGGTGGTATCCGAGTCATTATGGATCACCTGAGTGGCACCCGAGGGGGCATTCTTGCCTTTGCAGGGGCGGCACCAGGTTATCCCGCTTTGTCCATGCATGCTTCCCCACAGACTAGTGTATTCAGCAAAGGAGCAAGACGGAGACTATATGATCTATCCTCGTAGGCAGTAGATACTATAGCCTAAATGTAACATAATGATCATGTAGCCTACATTGCAACATATATTACCCTTTTCACGGTACATTGATCCCAAACTCACTTTATCACTTCATCTAAACCCCATCGATCACATACCTGATACAATGTATTAGGTTCCGCTCCTAATGTAACATTCCATTCACAAATTGATCCAGATGATCGCTTACCTGCTTACAATTTAGGAATCCTGATCACATACACTGAATCTTATAAAGTCATGTACATCCTCTTGGGCGGATTTTTTATTTCATTTGGCTGTTCTCTAATGAGTACTGTGATTTTATTTAAATATGTTATTAGTTGTCCGCCATGAATACGTTGCTAATTCATGGATTTTTTTCAATTGAACTGAGTTTCGCTGTTGTCAAAACTAGAGCAAAAATGTTAGAAACCTAATTCGCACCAGACATGAGGCATACATCAGCGCAAACGATGCATTGCTGATATTTTGTTTCCTAGACAAACGTTGCAGTGGCATTTGCAAACATATCAAGAATTGCACTATCCCCTGTTTTCGTTAGCGATAAACATCAATGAGGATGCACTTAGACAGTTCGTGTCAGGCGAATGATATTTCCGCGTCGTCATGTTATCCCTCATGATCAATCAGCATTTTATGGGTGAGCCCAATTTCACGATCAGTGTAATTTAACGCTCTCCATGTGAGTAGAATTTTATGTTAACGTTACGATTGCATTGACCTATTTTCCCGAAAAGCCTCTGTACTCAAATCTATTATTCCATGGATTCACGAGTGTGATGGTTCAAGCGTGTTGTGCAAAAGTCACAAATTCGCGCGATCACAGAGGACAGGGTAACATAGGTTGTTATTCTTGGTTTGGAGGGGGTAGTTAGACGCATGGCAATAAGACGTAAAATCAGAATACAGAAGCTTACAGATGTAAAGTGCAGTGTTTCGCTAATCTGTCCGTGTTCCACTAATAACGGACATCCTTGGGATATTTGAACAAGAAATACACCTAAAGTGGTAAATCCAGCCGAAAGAATAACAAAAAATTGTTATTAACAACATTGTCAGCACATAAAAACACTAGGATTAGACCGGTAAGGGAAGGGGATGCATATACCTCTCTGGAGACGTTATTTAAAGTATTTCATTTCTTTTCAATAGTCCGTCATCCCAATAAAGCTCACGCTTGACACTCGCACAAGACACATTCACACCACAAACACAATTTTTAATCAGTGTCAACGTTAACTAGAATGGACTAACAAGCGTTAACTAGCGCTCCTGGAATACGATGCTGTTTTGGTTGGTATGTATATATCTACTTACCATCTCAGCAAAAATCAGCGAATGCTTGTTATGATATCCAATTGAACTTTATTCTTTGAAATTAGAAATTATAGTTATAGTAGCAAGGTATACCACTGGTCCAATAAAATATCAGCGAGTAAATGGAATCGACAAACATCTTCTCGGATCCGCTATCAGGCTATATTATTCCAACATTGCAAATCGGTCCTCGTGATCCCGCACACTGACCACCTTCCTAATTAACTCCTCTGCTCCTGTAAATACGAAACTATCCGGGGCAATATCGAGAGCCATCAACTCGAAGCAAATTAAACCGCGTGACGCGAATGGTCTCTTATACCAGAATGATCATCCATTTCAGCGTAACCGCATATATGTTCACTCCAACCGTTTTGCAATCAATATAACCCACTGCCTTATTTTGGCGGCAAACTGATTCTTATCCACTACGATCCCAAAGGATTGGAACGAACAAACGGTCTATGCGCACAGATGTCTGAGAATGACACAACTCGTCTCATGAAAACTAATTGAATGTTTACCTAAACACTCGGTCTGAATAAGCTTCCTCCTCGTATATACTCGCTCGTGGTAGTAACGTGAATCTGCATCGAATCAATATGGACTCGTGCGTGCGGATTATGGGTCTGAGGAGCACAGTAGCCCTAACACTCAAAATTAATGAGAGGGAATTTCAAATTTCACATCGGGTTAATTTTGCAAGAACTTAATGCATTGTTATTTTGTGGAATTGGTGTCGTTATATCTGGTATAAACAGCACTAGCGGGGTAAATGAGTGAGCGACAGGATGCTTCAAGAGTAAGTGATTCGCTCAATCAGTCGTTGGTCAATCCACATGCTAATAGAAAAATCAAGGTAACTGGTACATGTCAGTAGTGTTGTTCAAGTACAAAGACACAAATTTGGTGAAACTATGCGTCATATATGATTCATATCTCGTCCAATTACGGTCTAAACAACACCAACATAATGACGAGGCGCCTCGATTGACGAGTTATACACTCGCCCTGGTCAAATTGACCAGAAATCGAATCAAATGGCACCCATCAAATATCTTATGAAAAGCCCAAGCTAATCGTTTTCTGTTCAAAATGAACCAAATCTAGTCAGATATTTGGTCCTTGACGAAATATCTGACTAGATTTTGAACGGAAAAATATTTAGTTTCGAGCCAAATTTCTGATGGGTGCCTATTTGGTTCGATTTCTGGTCAATTCGACCAGGGCGTTTTTAGAGTGCACGCTCAATCAGTCAGTGGCCACTTCATAGCTCACTGGTTCATGTCAGTTGATTCATTATTTGAGAGTCTACACTCCCAAAGAAATATAGTCAAATCGACAAGAATTCATATCAGATAGGCCACGAATAGGATCTAGTCAAATATTTGATAAGATTCTATTCGTGGCCCATTTGATATGTATTCTAGTCAATTTGACTAGATTTTTCTTAAGAGTGTAGTGTCTCCACACATATCCACTTCTGAATGACTCCGGAGGCATGCGCCACGTGTCCAATATAAGAAAATGATATTCAGTGTGCAATTTTAACGTGCTTCGCACGGAGCTTCACAACTTGAAACACATTGCAAAGTATCTTTTTTATGTGATACTTGCCGGACATGGGATCGAACCTATTCAAGGTCCTGCAAGGTTGCAGACCTGGATACTGCAGTTAACTGCTGTTGATCCTTCACCAGGTACACGGAATGGAACAATGCCTCTTCGGCGGTACCTCAATGTAAAGATAGGGGGAATTGAACGCCGACGGGACCCCACAAATTGCCCACCCCTCAGACAACCGTTTTAGAGTTTTTAGTATGAACTGGCTGGGATTCGGATCCCGAATGTGGGTGGGTTGCGGACGCTCTCACTGCTGTGCTTACTATGCACTCGGGTATCACTCAAGCGTGACTGTGGTTACGCAAGCCCGTGGTGAGGGAAATGTCCGGGGATTGCTAGGGCGCCCATGCTGTCGGCGTCCCCGCCCCCCCCCCCCTCCCCCCTCACACTCCATTGGCATCCCCCCGGATAGATGGTTGGGTTGCCACACTCAGTACTGCACACCGGGCAAGTCACTATGTTGCATGCGGTCGCATAACGTCGATAATGTAATTTACCAGTTCAGTAATATACAATTGGAAACGAATTCTCGCCACGCCTGCAATTAAAAAATCAAGGCAGTTAGAAGCCGATATCCAGTCATCTTCAAACATTCTGCCGGAGAGCAATTAACAGCGCAAATTGCTTCAGCCACTATGACAGTATAAAGTAAGTAACGTCTAGTGTTGTGATGCGATCTCTTGTTCCAATCAGTTCATTTCGAAAGACAATTGATATCAGCAATGAGTGCTACGCTTTGAATTTTTGTTTTGAAGTTATCACTAATCATTTGATGATTTGAAAGGAAGTGTAAATTAGAGTAGCCCACTTCACCTGCGTCGCAGGTGTACGATACTCCTCGTATATAGGAAAGCATCGATGACAACAATCGAGTTATATACCTCTCGAACTGAACTCTGTGGATCGAATTTGTAGATATACACAAAGCTAAGCCGTCGCATTTTCCTCAAGATACATCGTTCGTACATCCACGATGTGCTTCCTTCCTCGAAACTAGTGCGATCCATTACATCTATATCATGCAAGAGTTATCGATCTCAGTCACCTCGATACACTCTAAGTGATAATGTATCGATACCTGAAGGCCAAAGGTCATAACACATAAGGTCATAAGGTCACATGTTCTTTCAACTAGCATAGGTTGAAAAAGGGGCACGTAAAAAAAACCGACCCCAAATTTGAAAATTCCAGCAACATGATGTTGCATTGCTGAGTTATTTCAATTTACTTTTGGGGAATTGATGACGTCACGAGCAGGGAGGGGGGGATGAAAGTCGCCCATAGACTCTACACACTAATTGCTGAGATTTTGCAACATTATAACACGGAGACGGGTAGTGATATTTAAAAAGAGATGAATGAGATTATTCTGTCATATTCTGTGAACAATTCTGAATGTTTTTATTTAGTTCCCATCCATGGTTCAATTGTTACAGGGGTTTGACGTCACAGTTCGTGTTGCGCAATAACATTTGCTGCTCGTTTTCGCACACTTGTCGGCTGAAGTACGAATTGCGGTTCAGATCACCTCAATGTACTATCCCTGAGATACCGTACAATAACAAATGAAAGTCATATTTGCGTGACCATTGCCACGGTGCAAGATAAGGTCGGGGAGGTTCTAATCCGAGAGATGTTGACTGTCAACGTGGACTCTGTTCCCGGGACATCTCAATCGATGGCCCGCATCTCGAGGTGGTGGAATCTTCTACCTACCTGGGTACAACTATTTCCAGCTCCCTCTCCCTGGACAATGGTATCAGTTCTAGGATCGGGAAGGCCGCTGCAGTCATGTCCAAACTGAACAAGCGTATATGGTGCAACAAACAGCTGTCTGTAAACAACACGATCTGCATTTACCGGGCCTGTGTCATCAGCACCCTGCTGTCAGCAGTGAGTCCTGTACCACGTACACCAGTCAACAGAAAAGACTCAGCAGCTTCTATCTTCGATGCCTCAGATGCCTGCTGAACAACAAATGGCAGGACAGAGTGACTAGTACTGAGGTCCTTCAGCATGCCGGCATCCCGAGTCTGCTTGCACTCCTCAGCCAGAGGCACCTCAAGTTGCTGTGGCACGTACGCCGCATGCATCCTGGTCGTATTCCCCAAGACAGAGGTTGTATGGCGAGATGAGCGAGGGATCTCGACCTGTTGGTAGACCACAGCTCCGCTTCATAGACACCTGCAAACGTGACATGAAGCTGACAGACATCGACACCACCACCTGGGAAGAGGAAGCCGACAACCGCAACCTGTGGGGGACCATTGTCAAGGATGGAGTCAAGAAAGCGGAAGTCCAGTTGACCAACAAAAGGGCCAAGAGAAAGGCTTAGGCAACTTCTATGACAATGTCATCCTCACATGTCTGTTCAAACTGTTCTGGAGACATTCTAGAATAGGACTCTACAGCCACTCTAATAATTGTTGTCCCATTCCTTAGCACAACACCATCGTCTCTCGAGACGGACGGATGCTGATGAAGATGAATGTACTATCCCTGAGGTATCGTACAATATTAAATAGAAGTCTTATTTGCGTGATTCTGAGCTAGTACGATGTGTGACACGACAATACAAGGGTGAATGTGGGTTGTTTGCCTCGGTGCAAGATAATTTATATTAATCTGATGTGCCTGACTCCTTGAGCCATTGTGCTTTTCGAAAACAATATCGACCAGGGGTTATGGTCGCAGTTTTCTTTGATAGGCCTACATCGTCTGTGCACGATTGTGGTTCACTCTCTCAACGGTGCGGTCGTGATTTATGTAGGCTATGTAAGATGATTATTGTAATGACGAAACGTGTTGCTTCATCGGTGGCCCTAACCTCACCTGTTGATATAAGCAGCACACAATACAGGCCGATTGATAGACTTACACATGTAAGTTTGTATTCAAGTAATTTAAGACAGAAACAGGGTGTACTACCTGGGCGGAAGTGACCTCGAAGCAAAGAAACACGGAACCAGAGATTTCTATTAGATAACGCCTGAAAACACAGCTACTTATATGTTATGTAGTATATTGAGGTTGTTCAACAGTAAAATTTGTCCTCTCGGTAGCCTCTTAGGCAGGGAACACCGCCAGCTATCACCTGACAAGCAGTGACAGGCATCACAGGCACCACAGAGCGACCTCTTAAGCAGGGAACACCGTCAGCTATCACCCGACAATCAGTGGCAGGCATCACATGCACCACAGAGCGGCCTCTTAGGCGGGGAACACCGCCATCTATCACCCGACAAGCAGTCACAGGCATCACAGGCACCACAAAGCGGCCTCTGAGGCGGGGAACACCGCCAGCTATCACCTGACGAGCAGTGACATGCATCACAGGCACCACAGAGCGACCTCTCAGGCCGGGAACACCGTCAGCTAACACCCGACAAGCAGTGATAGGCATCACAGGCACCACAGAGTGATCTCTTTGAAGGAAACACCGCCAGCGGTCACCCGACAAGCAGTGGTAGGCATCACAGGCCCCACAGAGCGACCTCTTAAGCAGAGGACACCGCCAGCTATCACCCGACAAGCAGTGACCGGCATCACAGGCACCACAGAACGACCTCTTAGAGAGGGAGCACCGCCAGCTATTACTCGACAAGCAGTGACCCACATCACATGCATCACAAAGCGACCTATATGTAAGAATATTATTCCCCACCTTGAAGATAGGAGGATCAACTAGCCGAGCATAACAGGGACATGCGATTAACCTGAGCAAAATGGTATTAAATCATATTACCACATGCCGAATTCCGCTAGTCAAGAATAATCATCAAGACGTTACGTTTTGTTAATTGGCCCCATTACACTCAGTGGAACATCCAGTAATTTTCAATACGGGGTGCGTCAGGTTGCAATTCTTTGGAAGGCTATATATCCGGGCCAATTGCGCGCCATATGAATCCGCCCCTGACACTGATTGTCACCATCTGGTGTAAACGCGTAGTTGGATATGAGTTCTCTATGAGACTACACATCATATTCCATGGCAGTGACTCCTGAATATATAACATAACATTAACAGTAGTCCAGAATGACCATTTGTTTCCGATTCCTTCGGATGTGGGACGTATCATCCCCTCATCTATAACATTACATTTGTTTGAATGTCTCAAATAACTTTTTTGGCACAGTGGTTTGGATCTATACAACAGTACAATGGGAACCATCTCTTACGAGAATATGGTCTATGTAATTAGATACCTTCGGAGAGTGTTAAATTGGATCTATGCTTAGCCCTCCGCTTATTATTTAACGCAATGTGCTGCTCTTTCCATCATGATTTCGGGTTTGTTCAATTGTGCTCAGAACAATGAATATCGCTGGATAATACATGGGTCTAGATTTACTTATCATTTGCTGCATTCGCTGCAATGATCATCTAAGGACGTTAGGAGAAGCCCTTCCATTTTCTAACTGATTTGCGATCGATTATTTAGGATTTCGATGATTGGTCAAATTATTCAAAATTGGGTACATATTGTGGATAATATTATATGCTGTGCTGTGGAGTTATCGAAATTCTAAGGAATTTTTCAAAATAAGAACATTTCTCGAACAATTACTTTTTCGTACACTTTCAGGCAAATTCAATAACACTCTTCACATAGGCGGTTAGTCTCTGCCAGTTCGGAAGCTATATAATGTGCAGGTCGTTATACTAGGCACATGGCGGCGCGATGAATGATAGATGCTGCCAGGGGGAACACGAATTAAGGAGAGGTTACCTCAAATTGAAAAGGGCATATATGGATTTATCATGGAGTAGTTTCATTTGAGACCTTGAACGAAGAGAAATAGTGTCATTCAGTACACTTAGGGCGAAACATCTTGACAATGAGTAATGAGACATTGGCAATCCAAGAGGTGAACATTCCAGGAGTAAAAATGTTCTTAACGTTTTTGTGGGTCAGTCAGTTGGAGCATGTTCAATAACACATCACATTTGATGAAGTGTTTTCCGTCCTCTTAAGGTACCTGGAGCGAATTAGGTGAAGGTTACTTTGAATTAAAAAGGGCATACGAGTGTGCCGAGACTGTTATTCGAGGACCCTGGAATCCAGGGGACAAGGGGAATATACAACTTATCTTGAATTATATATGTTTATGTGATGAATGTTCCGTTACCTTCGTAAAACCGGGAGCTTTCTCGCGGTTGAAATGTTCTCCAATTCGTGTGTGTTGTTAGCCTATAGATTTGTCCAAGACCCTCGTGTCTGCCTTGGACCACTGGGACCACTGGTTTTGTGTTGACGGTTTTTCTGACATCACCCCACAGAATATGGGCCTATATATGCACATATAAGTATCTTTGCCGCAGTAATGTCAGGCACGACTTCATGGTAGGAGTTACAGTTGTTCACTGGATGTATACACTCTAATGACAAGAGAGTGAATTCCACTCGATTGGAGTAAATATCCACGCCTAATAAGAGTGAATATCACGTTATTTAGAGTGAAAGCTCCAATGGAGTGAACTTCCCTCTTACTTCGGAGGGGGCTGAACGATCGCTCCAATGGAGAGAAATTCTTTAAAATGTATTTATTGAATGTGATCAAACTAAGGTATAAATCTAATCTTTCCCATATATGCATTTTATTATTCAAGTCAAAAGGGCAAGAGTGCAAGAGTGCGCAAATATTGCGCACACTCCAGGCATGGAGTTAAGAGGTAAACTGATTTGACGTGCATAACCGAACATAGGCTAGTACTCGCTAGTCTTATTCCTCCCGCATCAAATGCTAGTAATTATATGTTATAACCTGGAATGCCGAGAGAATAACAACACAGTTACTATTATACCTACCATTTCGCAGTTCAGTTCAGCACTACTGATCTAAAGACATTCATCGGATGCTAAAACGTGTCGAGGACTCCAATCACCACTACGTAATTCCCGTTCCTGTATAATGACATATGCGTTATATCCTTCAAGTTTATGGTGACACTATGCACAGTGGTTGATTGTTTTTCCAGAGAAGTACACTGTACAAAGAGCAGCGCGACTGTCACTCAAACACTACAATGCTCTATACGCTGAATTGAAACGCTTCAGCTTGCAATAAACTTCACTACTACTATTCTCACACTATACGTTCCCCATTACATATATTACTCGGACAAATTTAGCTATAAAAATCCGTTAAAAAATCATCTCTATACGAAAGTCGCATCGTCATACGCTTACAGTGATATAGTAATCCCCTACAGCTCACTCGGTGTCTCTCTACCTTACCTCGGTGAATAGAAGTGAATTATTGATTGCTAGAGTTGCTGTCAAGGTTTTTTCTTATTTGTCTCAGGGAGTGACACCGTCCAAAAGCAGTGGGGCCTGTTCCTCACACTACTGTTACATTACGTTGTTTTTCGCTGAATACGGTTGTTTATTACCGCGCTTTAGATTGTCGAAAAAACACTACTAACACAAATATTCACTGTGGCCATTAGAACAACGAGGCATCCATTCCATGAGTGCTTCCCTCACGCTATACCCACTCTTCCTCAGAGAGAGTAATCCATTATAGTGCGGCGCACTTAGTGAATTTATACTTCCTCTCAGTAGCTGGATGTTGGATTTTCATTGCTAGCGTTACTGCCAAATCAGAGTGGATCATTCTCTGAAACCTAGCTAGCACACCGGTATACTATACTGGTTGCTTTGAATGTGTTGGGCGAACTATTTCAATAATGCAAAATATGACCTCCCTATCTTTTTGACCAATTTCACATTTACCCTTCAACCTGCTGCAATAAAATCATAGTGTCGATGTGAAACTATTCAAAGCTGCTAAAGAGGAACACTATCCCAATATTTTGGTGCCTTGCTGAATACACTTTTTTGGTATATCGCCTGGGGGGTTGCCGTAGCTAGAACTGAAAGATCTGGGCCAACATGACCAAGAAAAAACACACGAGAATACACTTTTTTTTGACAAATCACTAACAGTAGGAAATTCATCATAATAACTGAAGTTTTCTAAACTGCTGCCTTTGGGGATCCCATACTTACAACTATAGTTTATAGAAGATATCATTGGACCTCCGCCGTAGCTACGTTTTCGACAAATGGTTTATTGAGATTTGATCCCATCTTCCCACCTGACCGAATGCTAGTCTAAATGATGATAGATGACCAGTTACTCTCTCTCGCTTATCAAATTGATGGACTGTGATGTGATTCACATTTTCTCCACAAAAACAGTTGTGATCGTGCCCACCACAACCTGGCGGATAAAATACAGACTTGGCAATTTCATCCAATGTATTTGATATGCGAATGTTCATGAGGCCGTATTCATTAGTATACACCAGCGATTCGTTCGATTATTTTGACCACGTTTGTTAATCGATGTGGAAGCGTTTGTGCTTGATTTGATCGCAATTCGCGATCAGT
>JAODTT010012679.1:0-10705 GCA_025400115.1 Pentamera pediparva
AAAATATTCAGTCTGTATAATTATCACATGGGCCTATAGCCTATATCTAGCGTTTGTAGTATTATAATAATTGGTGGCGCTGATCATCAATTGAATTAGGCATCGAGTATTTCAGATGGTTGAGAAATATCTGCGTATCATGTAATATTGACCCATTAATGTTAGCGATGTGCTAGATGATTTGACGCCACACCCTATGATCATTTGGTTTAAGAATGACACCGCCCACTGCTTTCTGATCCAGTTCTGGGGCGATCGATATTTCCCCGATCTTTCGTGGCATGTAGCGTTGCGATCTACGCCCGTCAATGTTTTCTTATGAGGAGCAGAGGTGCAGAGTTTGGTTATGATTTCCGGTACAAATTACATTCACTGTAGTTGGAATTATTGGGAAGATCCATCCATATCTCCGAAAAAGGCAACATCGTCTCGCAACACCCAGCAAACAATCATCGGTGCCGTTGGCTAGGATGACATAACGACGAAGAATAGTCCCACGATTCATCTGAACAGTAAACTAACACTGTGTTGACTTATCATATTGACGATATGCCGTATTATGGATTTGTACTGGAACAATGTTTAGTCGTGGGGTCATTCAAACGCCGTCGTTTTCCGCCAGTGGCCAGACGGTATTGCCTCCTAAGTGATGTTGTTCAAAATCATACGCTGCGCGGTATTTCACCCATTTACTGAACTCTAGGTTTTTCTCCATCTAACAGTCCAATGACCTCTGGTGAACCGCACACACCATCCGCCTAGTTGAGTTCTCCATGAACGAAGATGTGAACCACGTATGAACCAAAATCGACGTTTGAAAATCGCTCCCAACTCCCGCCTATTTGTAGGAAAATTTTGCCTTCAGAAACTTGACAACCCTCTTCCTCACAAATCACAATCCCTCATGTTGGAAGTTCCAGCTCGTAAATGATGATCCTTCGAGATTTTTCGGAAAATAGGCTCATGAAGGAAGGTTGTCATAGCGACAAACATTCGCAATCCAGTACACCCATCTTGATTGATTTGATGACAGTCAATAGGAGCATATTGCCGCCCGTTGTATGGACGTCCGTAATGCTGGATCATTATCGCCGTGCAGTTGTGTTCATAACCTCAACAATGGATGATTGAAAATGTACTCATTTGAAAGAATCACTCAAGATCATTGTTCTGTTCATAACATCTATGCCTGCTAGCGTTGGCGCTGTAACAGTGGATAGTACCCCAGACACGATCCACTGCAACTGCGCCTTCCTTCCTCGCCCCGCGCCCTTCGAAATTGCCAGTAGGCGCCAGAATATCGAGCATGTCGGCGCGTGTGCCCGCGAGAGGCGTCGCACTAGTTCATACGAGTGGGGCGCCGGTTGGCGTATGTCTGGCTACCGTTGGCCACACATACGACTCTGACACGACATGGCGCCTCGGGAAGTGAAGAGTTCGGTTACCATAATGTTAGGTAGTGGGAGCAGTCCAATAGGATTGTTAAATGAGTTACAAACGGTATTTAAAACCACTTATTGGTTCTCTGACAAAAACTTGGGTGTTCATTTGACGCTCCACTGTTCGTAAGAGATCAATTGTCTTCAAATTGCACGAATATGGAAGATAGGACTAATTCGACGTCAACTTGATGTCAACACTGAAGATGCCCTGGCTCAAGCATTTGTTGTACTATCGTACGTTTTCTTTTTACTCCGTTGCAGAAGTTGAAATCACTCTACCATTTAAACCTCTGATAATATCAGTCATGTTTCCATTAGTTTCCTATGTACTATGACTCCATATATGTATATAAGTCCAGACATTTGTCCTCCGATGACCGTGACCCATTGCCAAGAACAAGAGTGTTTTCAGGTATGTATATCTGCAATCCACACGCCTGATTTGAACTTGATACATGCTCGTGATCTTCACATACTCATGTGCTGACATGTTTCACAAACACACACACAAATACGCACACGTCTGATGATGGTTGAGGACGAGGAATATATATGCAGTCACTTTGGAATAGGTCAAGCTAAAAAACACGTCAGCCCAGAGACACTGGTCCACTAAGGTTCCTGTAAGTTAGCTTTCCATAGTCATATGAGCTGGTGATGTTTAATAATATTATCATGGAGCTTACTAGGTTTTTTAGTTTGAATTATTTGAAATAAGATGTTTTGGTTTTGAACAGAATACCAATGTACCGGTGACACGAGTTTTGATGTCTTGCGAACAAGATTACCCAGAATCATGCCAACATACACTATCCAAGGAATTGTTCGAATACTGGTCATTGCTAGAAGCAATGCTCCACCAACTCAATGTTTGTTCACAAGAATAGGGGTATAAGGCATTGTGGAGTGATTGATTTTATTTTTATAGCAATCGATGTCTCCCACAAGTATCGCGTGTCTCGGTGGATCTTGACATTGCGGTGAGGCGGTCACTCGAGCAGAACAATAACAAGACTACATTTGTGCAGGACTGACCGTTAATTATTGGGGTAACAGCTGAAAGAAGTCATTCTCCCTTGCGTCATTTAGGAGCCTAATGAAATTCCACGAGCCCTCGTAGTTCCCCAATTAGCATTGCACCTTGTTCATCACGACACGACGTAATTGTGCTTGAGAATAACTTGAGAGTTAAGTACCGTGCTATTGGGAATATGCCGCAATGAAAGGTTGTTTCAATTTTCCTTGTTTCATTTTTGAAGGCTGTGCGTACGACTACCTCCGGTTGCAAGCAGGCTGTTACAAACAGGGCTTATCGCCATATGTTTACTATATCATGTGAACATATAAATATGCATGATATTAGGTTTAGCGTTCGCTGCAGTAGCTCCCATGCAGTTTTCATAACATCTAGTTAGTATCACTAGGATCTTGCTAGAAATGCCTCCCAGATGGCCATAAATGGCGCTCAACGGGCATTTTTTATTGAATAGTTAATTCATTATTGATGACATAATCGTCACACATTGAGTCTCGATTCCTGAGTGATTGTCAATTTGGAGAATAAATAAACCCATAACCACGTAGATTCGTAAGCGTCTCGTTTGATTAGTTGTATTGATAGAGGGGGGGGAACTACGTGATATTCGCTCGTGTTGGTGATAGCATGTTTGTATTCGCACTGGGGAGAGGAAGCATCCTCTCTTTCTCCACTCATTGTGGAACTTCATTATGGTGTTCTCCATGTTCATTAGGTAAAGCGTCACTGATAGTTATCTGCGACAACGAGCATTTTTCTTCCTTGGAATGAAGGGGAGAGTAAGACCATTGTTTACTGTTGTCAGTAACTTACTGGGTGATATCTTCATTAACTGGGCGGTATAGATCATCAGGAACAAAAGGAATTCCAGGAAAAATAACATAATCAGATCAGAGCACTGAACAGAAGTGTTATCCCGGTATTGATTTTCTTGCCAATCGAATAAAATATGTACTTTTCAACATATTAACTTTGACCATAGAAATGTTACAGAGTGTGTCCGTATCCTTATATTTGGCGCGAAGGTAGATAAACTTCTGGGACTGATGAGAACTTTCATTATATGTTTACCAACCTACCAACTGTGTCCATTGTAGGGTAACAATAATATATCGGGACTTACATAACGTTCTATTAACAGATTGAGTCACTGACCTATCTAAAAACGCTTATCACCCTGATCATGGGAAACGGTATATGCGGTTAACACAGCGCTGCTTGTTCCCGACTTCCTCACATGTCCTCATTTATCACCGGTGTATGGGAGAAACAACAGAGATAGAGCACCTCGCCCTAGAGCACATTGGAAACGCTGACAAGGACCACCGACTATGCTTACTGGTATGCTGTTGATCCGATTGTTGACGTATTATTCAGTTGATGGTATATGCTAACGTTCCGTGTGAAACTCTTGAAACTGGTTCGTGAAACTGTTACTGTTAAGGTTAAGGTTAAGGTACAGAAACTTGATATAGCGCACAATACTGTGTGATACACACTCAAAGGCGCTGTACAAAGAAATAAGTCAATCAAACGCTTTCTTAGAAGGTAGGTCTTCAATGCAACCTTGAAAGACTGTACAGTGCTCAACTGCCTAATATCATGCGGAAGAGCATTCCATAACTTTGGACCAGCTACGCTGAATGAACGGTCAGCAAACGACTTGCGACTAGTAGATGGAACTTTAAGAAGTACGCTTTTGGAGGACCTGGTGGAGTATTTAGAAAAATTGCAAACCAACAGCTCCGTCAAGTAGGCAGGAGCCAAATTATGTATTGAGATACATAAGGCCTATCACTGCTTTATATAATGTACACCGCCGAGCATGTTGGATTGAATAATGCTAAAACTGGTCAACGGGATCAAGTTCTCCAGTTTGCTGTTTGCACTCGCCACGTATTGCGAGGAGATTTGCCCATTCCATCTTATACTCTCCCTTCCCCTCCTCCCATCGATTGTCCATACAGCAGTTTCCTACAGTTATGGTTCCCTGTGAAACTATCTAATCATTGAATCCACTCGATCAAGATCGACTTTACATTGAAGAGATTATTTAATACAGTGGCAATTTACTGCATGGTTGTTTCCGAGCCATCATTGACTTCACTCAGACTACTCGATTATGCATTTAATTATTCATCACCCAAACCGTTGTTTAACTCAGCAAATCGGTATTTCGAAGAAGTAAATACCCTCTAAGACAAAGGACAGTTTATCTACTTCGTATTGTTTCATCTTTGAACACACCTGTTATGAAGGACAACTGCTATTGCTATCATCTTTCGGATCCTTGACCGTATAGGGAAAGTAAGTTCTAAGCAGATGTTTCTTCAAAGTGGCCCCAGGCAAACGTTCTACACCCAACCGAGCGCCAAAAAGTCGCGATGTCACGTTTGTAATTTCATTTTCATTTTAAGTATGACCGCTTGTGAGCATTTCAGAAACACATCGACCTGGGGCCATGCAAATTTGACTTAAATTTTTTTGGTGTTACTTTGAGGAAACCTAAACCTCAGACTGAATTTTAAGTGATACGTGTTTTGTCGAAATCGGGTGAAATAAGACACATCTGCTCGGTATTGTGCAAGATGTCTTGTGACGTCAAACGGAATCGCGTAAACCTGCCATTGCTAAATCAATCAAATTGTTTGTAAATATAGAAGAGAATAGCTTCCGTTTGTAAATGCTACCTTACATACTTCTTCTGTGAAGATTCAAAATGGCAAAATGGGCGGCCATCACACGGTTCAAACGGTGCGATCACTGATCACGGTGTAGCTCTTGGAAGTAAGATGGCAACACGCAGTATCCCCTACATATTAGGCTCCGCAGACATTTTTTTGTTACTTTACTAGTCTAAGAACAATCTGTTATATTTATGCTTAACTTGTTATTTGTGATCACGTCCACGTCACTTTGGATGTAATCAGGGGCGGCGGACCCGGGGGCCAAGGGGGCACGTTCCCCCTCACTTTCCCGAGAAATGCTGATATAGTGTCGTTTTACACCACAGTAGTGCCCCTTCAAGGACCAGTTGTACCACCCACTTCCCAGAAGCTTCTACCGTCCCTGAATGTAAATCAATCAAAAATATTGAATTGTGCAGATTGAGGCATTGCCTCAATATCTGTAATCTTCAGACATATTTCTTATTTCATGTCACATTCAGTTTGTCAGACGACTACTGAACCACCAGTCATAGCATATCCTAACTCATCACAACCTACATCACCCGATGTATCCATCAAACAGATCCTTCTGATATTGGTAATAGAATCGATTTCACCTTGTAATTCTCTCTTCGCTGCCATCACAGGATATAAGGTATAGGAGATGCTATCTCTGTAGTGCACCTTCACTATCTTGACCCCGACAGCTTTTCTTTCCATGAGAATTGGAGTGAGTGGAAAGAGATGAAATGACAGTTTGAAAATAAATCAGGAGAGCAGAATAAACAGATAGTATCTCTCCCTACGTGTTCATCGCTGCTCTGAGGTAAGTAAGTGAGCACCATATTTGTTTTTAGATAGCTGAGGCGTCAGCGATTGTCAACGAGGTTATAATTAAATGCTAGTATTCACATAACATTTGATATGTTAGACGTGTGTTTCAACTCTAGAACACTACCATCCTACATCTTCGGGCGAATTATATACACTGCAGTGACTAATATGATGGGGTTGATTGAACAAATAAATTAACCAGAAAGCCAAAAGGCTTAGTGATTCCTTGACTGTCTTGATCTTTGTAGACTTCACATGACATTAGACATGGCTCCAGAACAATATGGATCATGTAGGCTACACATTTGAGCTATGTAATTGCTCAAGAAAGAAATGACCATGCCTATTTCATTTTAATAATTTTCAGGAGTAATAAAGGTTCATCATCTTTCAGCTCTCTTTTTTCTATGATCTATCAATCCATTGACCCTTTGAAAGTGGGCATCACCTCTCTATGAAAGACTGTTCGATTATTGCATAGGTAAGTTTGAATTATTATAACAATGAGCCCCTTGATGTGGGAAAATTAGATTATTGTATGGGTAATTTTATATCACCTTGACAATAAGCTCCCCCCTCCATGTAGGACTGATCAATTATTGAATGGGTAGTTGTATGAAACTATGACACTAAGCTTCACCCCATCATGTAGGACCGTTCCAGTATCACATGGGTTATTGTATATTACCTTTTAATATTAGAATGACTCACTCCAAAACAGAAGGGACCATGCACTCATTACGGGGAACCCACATACCAGGTATGAGCTTGATCCATCCAAGTGGGTCGAGATATCGTGTTAACGAGCCACAATTATTGACCACGAAGAAAGCTACATACTGAATTTTAGCCTGAGTGTCCAAAAAATCAGTTTTCCACAATTTTCCTCTTTTTCTCCTAAAAATGATCGCAGTCTATACCAAATTCAATAGCGGTCTTGTTCTCACCATAGAAAGATACATACTAAATTTCAGCCTGATCGAACCAAGCATTCTGGAATTATCGTGTTAACAAGATTTTCAGAGTTTTGACCTCTGGTGACCTCAGATGACCTCTGACCTGACCCCACAACGATAGCGACCTTGTACTCATCATGGGGAACCCACATACCGAGTATGAACTTGATCCATCCAGGTGGGGTCGAGTTATCGTGTTAACAAGCCAGGCGTCACACACACAAACACACACACGCACACACGCACACACACACACTGACATAACTGCATAGGTCCCTCGACTAAAGTCAAGGAATAAAAAATACATCGAACCGACAGAATGCAAAGCAGAATACACCCATAACCCACCCACAATAAAATGTAACATTTGTTTGTAACATATTGCTTTTCAGTACCCGATGTCATAGCACCAACAGTACTCACTGGATATAACAACCACAAATCTTGGACACAAGTTAAACCATTGATGGTAGTTATTATTACCAGACGGGGTGAGTTACGGGCCTTTTCACATGTGTTAACCAACGGCAGAAACTACTAATAATATCGATGGAAGCAAGAACACTAACTGTTGTTTGAACTCGCTGTTATAAAATTGAACTGCAAACGGATAAAAGTTGGCACCAAACCGAAAAGGATGAAGTATTCATCTATATTTGATTCATTTTGAACAGAAAATTATTAGTTTAGAGCCGAAAATAGTCATTATGTGATCTTTTCCGAGTCAGTGCCCATTTCATCCGTTTTCGGTTCAACAGTCAGGTATGAAAAATACGGTGACAAAAGACCCTAAAAGGTAATATTCACCTTCAACCAAAATGGCGAACGTATCTCTCCGCTTGGTTTTCCTATGTATTATTCTTTATTCTTTATTTCATATTTCCATTATTGACCTATTTATACTGTGATGTTATGAATGCCATATAAGCAAATATCACCAGGATGTGCTCTTCCGCAGTGGTTGGATGAAAGAATCGCGAATTCGCTGTCATATCAGAAACCTATCGCCAGACAATCCGATTCCAAGTGAACGATTTACTTGGCTCGGGTGACTAGCGGTCGTGTCAATTGATGCACCTCAAATGTAATCTACGACCCTCAGTAAGTACACGCAGCGCTTCACGCATATTCTACTCCATTACCCACTCCTCTTCGTAGTTGTATATCTTTTAATCTGGAGAGTTATGCTCATTAAGTATGCATTGTTTTTAGCTCCATAACCTGCTACTGTAGGGGGTCAATCAATTGATGATGTATTCGCCTACATTCATAACTAAGCAGAGACGTTCCTTGGAACACACCTGCTGACCAGGAGTGATCCTTCCAACTCATTCATTGGTGGCTCGTAATTCCCGCTGTAATAGCGAGAAATCAACCAGTGCTACCAGAATCCAGGTGGTTTCACAATTAGTACTCGCTTGGAGCAACGTTTTCTATTCATTTTCTGTCAAAAACTTCAATCGAAACGTGGCAAAGATACAATGGCAGATGATGACTACAGGAATTAGTTTAGTTTAGTATTAGTTTAGTATTAGTTTAGTTTAGTGAAGAGTGGTCAGGAAGGAAAAAATCCTCATACGCGACCATGAAGCCACAACATCCCGAGAGAGAGAAAACAATGCCTGAATAATTCGCCTACAATTCTTGAAAAAGAAATCAAGACCGTTCTGGAACGCATTCACATTCGTAGATCAACCAACATCTTCTGGAAGACCATTCCCCCTCATTGTTCACTCTCTGCGAGAAGAAATATCTCCGACCGTCCAATCTGCGGCGTTTGCCACGAAGCTTGAGGTAATGACCTCTATTGGTAGTTGGTAGTAATAATGGAAAACTCAAAGTAGTAGTCGAAGTTGAGGCCACTGAGTTCATAGACAATTTTAAAAACCTGAATCTATTCACCCTGAACTCGCCTCTGCTCCATCGAAGTTAGACCGAGACGGCTCAATCTTCTCTCGTGAGGTGAATCTATCAAACAACTTATTAATCCACTAGCCCTCCTTTGAACTTTTTCAATCAACTGCTTATCTCTCGAGAAGTATGGATTCCACACTCGGATAGACTACTCCAGGTGGTGTCTCACCAGTTGCTCGAAAAGCCTGCCAACAATATCGTAATCGAGGAAACTGAAGTGCCGTCAAATCAAGCCAAGATTCACTCACTGTCACTTACTACTGGAATTTATTTACATTTTTGATACGAGAACTTGGGTTATACGTATCACCGACATCTTCATTTGAGGCTAGATAGTTAACCCATTCCAGCATTGTGGTCGAGTTCCGACAGTGTTGTTCGACAACTTCATAAGATTAATTGTGGGTGTCCCACAAACGTTATCTTACGTTCAAAATACAGGGGAGAAGGTGATCGATCCTTCTCGATGTGGGGATCATGTGGATCAAAGTTGCACTATTCCCAGTTAATTTGTTCAAATCAAAAAATGGTAGAGACTAGGGTACAAATATACTATCTCGTCCGGAAAATATGAGGCAAAAGTAAAATCTACAATGTAACCACCCATATTCCTTACAACTCGTGTGCATAATAAAACTCATACCAAAGCCGCATAACCGCAGGGTCATAGCTTGTGGGGAAATACCTGAAATGTACATGTTATACAAGTTCAACCAATGCATGATTTCCTTCTTGTCATTATGAGTCCTCTCAGGTGAGGTAAACACTTTGAATTGAGCAATTTGGTTCTAGTAAAAAGGGTACAGAGATATACAGATGTTAGTTGACTTCCATAACATGTCAAAGCATCACACGGTCGCCAGGAATGTGGAACTCGCCTAACGACTTCTAAAATTTCTTCTCACATATCCATGAGAGTTTACGAAGATAGGTGAATCCAGACGGAAGTTTGTTTAGAAGTGCATTAGGGCGTTACAGACACCCTTGCACACGCCCCGAGTCTTATATACGACACGTTACGGATATGCGGAGGTCTGATGTCGTAGTGGGGCATCCTCCTGCCCGTATATTTCGCTTGTATATTGCCTAATTGGGTGTTAACACAGTTCAATTTCACGAATGCAATAAAACGGAAGCTATAACGTTGTGTGACAATATATTCTCTCAGCATTTGTGAATGTGGTTCTTTTTTAGGAATCCACAAGCATTGTCGATAATGTGAATAACCCTTCTCTGTTACATGTACTAGAATCACATAGCAGAAACAGCAGAGTTCCGTGTATGGGAGCCGCAGTACACGAAACTTCTTTTACCCATTGCACGGTACATTTTTTAGTGCAGTTTTGTTAAACCTGCAGCTTTTGAGATATAGTCGATAACGGACAAGATTGGTGAGCCGTAGTGTCCTGTTCGTTGTTATAAATTGTAAAGAATAACAGATGTTATCTCCGCGTTACCCTCATTTGACATCGACTTCCTCCGCCGAGCTACCTCCCACGGCAAGCAATTTATCTCGGATCTTCGGGGGTGAGTAAACAGATGAGATAGGGCCTTGAGACATTTTTGCCACTCGATAGAGCAATCTTTGTTCCGTTTTGGTTACTGTGCTGTCTCTAAGATACTTTCGATGTTTGTGTGGCCCCGGGGTATACTTTCAATTCCCTCCGCTCATACTAAATTTGACATGTGTATTGCTACTTTGTTACTTTATCTATATTGATCAATTCCTCTGGACTATACCATGGCAATATGTGAAGTTTTCGAATCAAACCTGCATTAACAGTTATTCGTGTATAACAATGCCGACGAGTCCTCTTGTTAATTGTTTCATTTGTCTGTTTGTGTATGTATTTC
>JAODTT010012790.1:0-10699 GCA_025400115.1 Pentamera pediparva
GTGATAACACTCACCGTACATAGGTGGCAAAAACCCTCATCCGGTTTCATTCCACTCATGAGAGAGTCAGAAATCCAGTTGAGTAAAATTACTCAGAACGCCTTTGGGGAATTCCGTCTCCGAAACGACACACAAATAATACAATTACTCATCTAAAACTTTCTATTTACTCATTGATTTATTCCTTCCATGGAACGGCCAAAAGTGAGTGAATACCACACGTGTGGCAAGTTCCTCATGTGAGTGTCATTACATATAGTAACACGAGTTCAATAACGCACTGGGCTGCTTGGTTCCTCGAGAATGATATAACAAACCGAAACGGGTTAACATAACATAACTCATAGACATGGGGGGTTGCCGTCTCAGCAAACACGAAACGTTTTCGAAACTGTCTCTCATATGTTTCTAAAAAATGTTTTATGTTGAATGTTACAGAAACGATTCCATGCCATTTCAAAAGTGTTTTGAGAAAATATTTTAGGAACTTTTTCATTTTATTCCAAATTTAAGAGCCCATTTTGGCGCAAATCTGTTTTGGAAACATTCTCCTAACTTCCGTGTTACTCAACAAAACATGTTTCCGAAACCTTCGGCGATCGTGTCACACCTACACACCCTACAATAATCATAATGAACTGTGCATCCACTTTCATTTATTCTGTCTGCCTTCCTCCCGTGACCCGTATTCACCTAGCTTTATCTCTATTACCTTTGTCCATCACCCCATCCATACATTTCATTACTCAAGTAGCCTATATGTTCTATATATATCATTCCATAGCAGGCGCGTTTCCACGTCCTAACAAATACTTCAACATTGGAGGGAGGAACACACCGATGTATACCGGTATACTGTGGTTGTTTGCGTTCCATGTGTTCCGTACAACTTTTCTTCAGCGCAGGGCACGGAGGAGCATTAAAAGGATCGCAAAGATTGAATCGTCCTCTTTTGTGCATTTTCACGTGATCATATGATGATCATAAAAGGATCATGTCAAGCCATCGATTGTCTGCTTCCTAGTCGATCCATATCATATGTTTCCATACCATTTCCAAAACGTTTTGAGAAAATATTTTAGACACATTTTCATTTTATTTCAAGATTGAGAGTAACAGCAGACCTTACGAAACAGAACGATAATATAATATACTTTGACAACACTAACATAACTTAAGCCCATTTTGGCGCAAATCTCTTGCCACCAAGACCTTCTTGGAACACTTTCAGACGTTTTTGAAAATGTTTCAAAAACGTTCCGTCGAAATATTGTGGAAAAATTTTCCCAACTTATGTGTTACTCAACAAAAATTATTTTCGGAACATTTGGCGGAACGTGTAAAACTTTTTTACAACGTTTTTGTGTTTGTAGGGTAGGCTTATATTCCTTACATTCTGTTGCTGTTTGTTTGCAGTGTATGGAATTCTAGAGTCAAAACAGCTTGCAAAAATACTGAGGTTGCAACCTCAGTATTTTGAGCTAACTTAATCATATCCCGGCGACACGAGTAGTGTCCGGGGATATTATGGTTTTGGTTGTGTATCCGCCGCTTTCCCCGCTGCCGCCGCCGCCGGGAACTTTAGGCGTTAGCACAATAACTCTCCAACAAGATGTCCGATTCACACGCAGCTTGGTACACATGTCCGCCCATAAGACATCTCGGATGGGTTCGAAAGTGGGCATCGCTGCGATGCTGGGGCCGTTAGTTTGGTGGGTGGGAACTACAGTTGGTCCTGACAAATGTGGAGGTCATTTCAAAGTCACTGGAGGTCAAATTTGCGTAATTTTCGCGATTTTCCTCAACATTGTCGGATTTCAATGAAACTTGGTGGATGTATAATGCCTATGTTCCCGACTAAGGTGGAGGTCATTTCGAAGTCATTTTGAGGTCATCTGGGGTCTAATTTGCACAATTTATGCGATTTTTCCAACTTTGACCGATTTGAGCGAAACTTGGTTTCTGACCAAAGAGGTGGTCAATACTGGTCATTAGGAGGTCATCGAAGGTCAAATTTAGCATTATTTATGCGATATCCTCAAAGGGAACCTTTTCGGTTATTTCTGGCCAAACCTCTTCTGCCAGCCACAACCTTGGTCATGGATAGTGGACACTGTTTCCCACTGATTGTTCGAATGCGGCTATATACACGTGGGCGGTATACCAGCCTGCACATTTTTGTATTTTATCTCGAACTTATTTTTTTCATCGGACTGGACAGTGGGGGGATGATTGTGTATACCATCCTCCCTTGACCAAAAAGTGGAGGGGATATATCCCCCCATCCCCCCGGGATGTGCGCCCCTGCTGTTCACCTGCCTCCCTCTTCTCCAATTGTGCTCAGATGACATGATCAGTAAGCTTTGGGATCCAGCCACAGGAGCAGAAGGTATCTGACCAACATGACTGCTTCATTGCCGATCGACAAGACTAATTGGAGTAACAATGTTTCACTGCATGCCTGCAGAAGTAAGCAGTCCCACCAAGTATTCCCCAATCACAACTGGAGGTAATAACCGTCGCGACCTCTGCTTGCCAAGTGAATAATATATTGTGTCACCTGCCTCTAAGGACGAGTCCTTGATGACTGATTGGTTGGAGCAGCTTGCTGTCAGTGTTCTCCACTGGTTGATCTTATTGTCCATATTAGTGAAGGAGCTGTCTCCCTCTGAAAAATATTTCCAATCGCATTCGTTGATAATTAAGATACTTTAATCATTGTTTCATGACGGAAACATCCAAAATATTGCTATTTCCTAAATTGTAAGGCATCGAATTATTCTCTCGCCCTGGTAGCTGATCGTTCTGTCCGAATGGTACATTCTGTCCGGATGGGGCACCACTCTAGCTAGGGAGAACCCTGTTCTTTGCATTGAAGGGTAAGGGATTATATGACGGTAACCTCTATGATCCTTTCCCTGGTCGAGTCACGCTGATGATTAGGATTAACGACACAAACACACTCATATAGTGTTATCCTAATCGAGGGATGAGCCCTTCCATGACGACAAGTGGTGCTGACAGTAAAAAATCTGAATATGTTGCTGGTGATTCAGGGAACTGGATATATTAGGCAGGTGTCAGCATGTTCAGTCTCATTAGGACATGATCAGCTGTGTGAAGATTCCCTGTCAGCGGGTGCTGTCCTTCCATTTTGCGGCGTTGTGAGCGGGACCGGTAGGCGCGCCATATGCCCGAAGAAGCGAAGTTGACGATCCCAAATCCGGCAGCTGACCTTATTACCATTCTCGCCTCCCAGAGTACCCTGTCGTTGGACCAGCGGTATCCAAGGATACAGCGAAGTGAGGTAGTAAAAAAAGCATACACGCCTCACTAGAGCTTTGTTCCTTCGCTCAGATATTGTGACCGCCACTATCCACTGAACTCATGACACTGTATGCCAACCCGAGGCATCACGTTCATCAGTGTGCAAGGCACTTTGCCCACCCACCCTGATGATAATTGGGACCTGTGAGGAATCTGGAAACATGTTATGACTGACTGATTTTGTTATTCCGTTTCTATGCTCCCCCCCCCCCTTCCCCCCTCACTCATGAAGATCAATTTGATCTGCCGCAAGATAGATATCTCATGATCAATGAATGCTTTCGTGGTGCAGTTCAGTGTATATGACAACTATGAAGGGTAGACAAACTGATCCAATTTTCAGCCCGAAATATGCATTAAGTAGTGAAGGCCCCTAATTAGCATAATTGATGAAAGTTGATTTGAATTTTTTCAGATTTTCACAAAACTTTGTGGATATGGTCTACTCTCAGCGCGGTTAAATTTAACAGTAGAGTCAAGGTCACTGAAATTCATTCGAATTGACTATTATGCTAATTCATGTAATTTTTGGAATACAGACAGACACACACACGACAAAGTGATAACTATGTCTCTCCTTGAACACCGTTCAGGTGAGACAAAAAGGATCATGCAACCAGGCAAGACACTTCTGGCGATGGATCTACACACTATGGGTGATCTAACACACAAGTATGAGACCAATCGGACCGTTCTAAAGAACCGTCTCACAGGTGACTACCCCTCTTCCAAACAGTGAATACGATGGGCTCCAGCTTCGAGGCAAACTGGTGTTACATGCAAACAAGTTTGTGTCACTTCATCCCATTCCACACTACCTTTTGCACATCTTCTCTTCACCTCTGACGTGTTCCTGGCTCCCGATTTGAATTTATTCAATTTACTGATCCGGAACTCTAACAGCTGGGCTTATCGGGCTCCAGACATGTTCAAGAAGTTCACGTTAGCAGAAACGATCACAAAGTACAATGAATCTTCACACTATTTAACAACAATTGGAATCTGAATAATTTATTTTTGTCCCCTAATCCTTTCAACAAACAAAAGAAAAACACATTACTGAAGTTATTTCATGGGACGCTTGTCTTTGAATGATCCCAGATGCTTAGAAACTTGCATCATGTACAAAGCGGAAAATGTTGAATGCTAATGATTGTACATCCTGCGGAATTGAATAATGCATACATGCTTGTTCACAAAGTTTGTTGTTGGGATTCCTTTCACACTGATGTTGATTAGATTGAATTAGGGCTGTGCCCGTTAAACCCTTTCAATGCCGCCTATTTTTCACATTAGGTGCTTCCCAGCGCCGCCTATTTTTAGATACGAGTTACTTCTGAAGTTTTTTTTCTGTACCGATTTCAGCAATGTAGATACAATCCAACATGTTTCAGTACACAAACACTGTTCAGAATCGGATGCTCTTTCTAATGGCACTAGTCTAGAAGGTGTCCACTTCTGTCTTCCACTGCAGAGACATGGCCTCTTTGTTACCCAATCCTTCAACACAGGATCGATAGGGTTGCCACTTCATGTAAATTTTATTCAATATTTTCAAATAGAACCCCCCGTAGGCCGCAACGTTACATACTGTTAGAAAGATCTTCCCGCAATAAATGCGACTGTGGAGTGGCAATAATGGAGGGGGTGCTTCAACAACTTCTATTGAATGATTTCTGCCAAAACTGAGATGTCGACAATAGTCGACAATGGCGTGTTGTAGAGGTAACGGCAATGTCGACGATGGGTCGTTGCGTTGGTACACGCAATGTCGACTAAAGTCGACGATGGCATTGAAAGGGTTAAAGATGAATCGATCAAGAATATCAAGTTCTGACTAATCGAGAGCATTGAACATACAAGGTTCTCACCTTTTTTTCCCCTTCCGACCAGTGTCTAGAGCAATTGAAGAAAACTTGTGAGATTAATGATTATCGACTCAGCCTTCCCTGTGATACATACAATTGCCTTTCAGTGGATTTGAATATTCAATAAATGATTGTTTTGTCAAACTCTTGCATGCATATAGCCCCCAAACCCAACAGAGTTGCTGGCACAGAGGTCGAGATACCAACAAACAGAACATCCATGTGCTACTTTATAGTCACCTTTTTCAACAGATAGGTACTGCAGAGATGGGGGCCTTAGATCTGACCATTTTGGGCTGGCTCAACCCAAAGCTGTGCATACCCTGGGCGACCTCCGATTCTGTTTTACCATGTCATACCCATATACCTGACAAATTTTGTCAAACCCCCTCTGCGCAGCTGACGTCACACAGCTCAGCTTTCCCCTATGCCATACCAAAAAAGGTTTCCAGTTCCAGTCAAGTCCAGCCAGTCCGAGACCAAGACGGGAGTCCTCAGGTCCCTATGGAAACTCAGGTGCTCAATGGGCCCCAGCTAAACTTACCCATGCTCCAAATAATAACATCCGGTTCTTAAATAGCGCATTATCACTGCTGTACAGCGATTGCAAAGCGCTTCACAGATATTACCCCTGCTCATTGGTAACTTGTCACACTCATATAGTGCACATCCCTTGCTGTTCGCACCTGGGGGACATCCCATAGAAGCAGCCACATACAAGGCAACACTATACAAGTTACCTCACAGGGAACCCATTTACCTGGGTAGAATGAAGCAATGGAGATGAAGCACCTTGCCCAAGGTTACAACGTGGACTTGAACCCACAACCACTGGATTACGAGCTTGACGCCTCAACCAATTAGGCCACCACGCTCACTCTAATACTACACTATTTTATGGAGGTAAATGTTTTTCATTGAAATCACTGAAAGTCATGTTTTCACTTATTAATGAGCTGTTCGAGCTACAGCACCATTGGTGCTTTAGTTTCACTTTTGAGTAGAGGCTCGAGTTGAGAATTGTAACAATAAAGCTTGAAGAGGCAATATCGTCTGTTAGCAACTGGAAAAAATAAATGTCATTTGCATGACGCTCCACTGAAAATCTGTTGTGGTGCAATTGGATATCGATACAGCACATCGTCACTATGAGTTGTCAATGCAAAATTAGTTTCTGATATACTGAGTGGCGATTGTTTGTCATGATTACCTGAAAACGGCGCACAATCGATCATCCGCAGGGTGTTGTGAGACAATATTGCCTCTTTAAACCGATAATGTAATTTTACAGTCATGTCCTCCTAATATGTAAACTTTGACACAGCTTCTGGCATTAGCCTGCAATTATTGTAGAACAGTAATCACAATAACCCTCCACAAGACAAATCTTCATCTGTATGGGTTCCGAGTACAATCCATCGATGTAGCTGAATCAAGCGTAGTAATTGAGGTTAGCTTTCTTCTTAGACTGGACCTCCAGTATTCCATCCATGTAGTCTTCATGAGCCAGCTCTGTCGCCCCTCGTCTGAGTGCTATCATACCCTGTGTGTGAGAGGTCAAATTAGAGATATCAGTTATATCGATGTAGATGGATGTAGCTAAATCAAGCATAGTAGTTGAGATTAGCTTGCTTCTTAGACTGGACCTCTAGTATTCCATCCATGTAGTCATCATGAGCCAGCTCTGTCGCCCCTCCTCCGAGAGCTATCATGGCCTGTTTGGGAGAGGTCAAATTAGAGTATCAGTTACATCAATGTAGATGGATGGATGTAGCTAAATCAAGCATAGTAGTTGAGGTTAGCGTTCTTCTTAGACTGGATCTCTAGTATTCCACCCATGTAGTCTTCATGAGCCAGCTCTGTCGCCCCTCGCCTGAGAGCTATCATACCTTGTGTGGGAGAAGTCAAATCAGAGATATCAGTTATATCAATGTAGATAGATGGATGTAGCTAAATCAAGCGTAGTAGTTGAGGTTAGCTTTCTTCTTGGACTGGACCTCTAGTATTCCATCCATGTAGTATTCATGAGCCAACTCTGTCGCCCCTCGCCTGAGAGCTATCATACCCTGTGGGAGAGGTCAAATTAGAGATATCAGTTCAATATAGCTGGATGTAGCTGAATCCAGCGTAGTGATTTAGGTTAGCTTTCTTCTTAGACTGGACTAGCTCATGTAGTCTTCATGGGCTTGGTCTCAGCATAGTAGTTGAGATACAGCTTCAACACAGACAGCCTTTCACTAGGCCTTGTATAGTGTGATCCCTTGTGGTAGTAAATGCCTTGATATCTCCATGCACCCCCTTCCCCTTAATACCACCCCTCATAAAGATCACCTCCCATGAGAGCCACTGACAGCTTCATCACCGACATCCTTACACGGGGCTTTGTATAGTGTGATCCCCAGTGGTAGTATAGGCCTTGATATCTTCATGCACCCCTCCCCCTAAATACCACCCCTCCTGAACATCACCTGCCATGAGAGCCACTGACAGCTTCATCGCAGACATTCTTACACTGGGCTTTGTATAGTGTGACTCCATGGTAGTATAGGCCTTGAGGTCTTCATACACCCCTCCCCCTAAATACCACCCCTCCTAAAGTCACCTACTGTAAGAGCCGCTGACAGCTTCAGCACAGACAGTCTCCAACTGGGCCTCGTATAGTGTGATCCCCAGTGGTAGTATAGGCCTTGGGGTTTTCATACACCCCCTCCCCCTTAATACCACCCCTCCTAAAGATCACCCACTGCAAGAACCACTGACAGCTTCAACACAGACATGTTTTCATGCACCCCCTTGACCCACACCCCCTATCGAAGATCCACTGCATAAACAGTCACTTACAGCTCCAGCAGAAATAGCCTTACACTAGGCCTTGTACATTGCGATGCCCAGTGGCAGTATAAGCCTTGATATCTCCATGCACCCCCTTCCCAGGGTTAGCGCTACTCAGGGTCTCGGGCCATAGACACCTCTTGGGGCAGTTTTGACCCCCAAATCAAGATGTGTGCACGAAAAGAGTCCGAGAAGGCTGAAATTTTCACACTTCTCACATGAAATTACAGTGCTCTGTCAATTTATGCGCTGAAATCACATGATTGGACCTCAAAAAATTCAAGAGTCAGTGCTAACTCTGCCCCGACCTACCCCCCCCCCCCCAGGCCCGAAGATCCCGGTTACTCACAGCTTCAACACAGACAGCCTTACACTGGGCTCCATTAAAGTCATCAGTACATCTGGCCAGCTCTTCAAAGTTGACTTCAGCTCTGGAGGGAAGCAGAGGGAAACAATTATTGTGAAAGTTATCTCTATAACCTCCAGGATGGAGAACACAATGCCGAGGCCTTCATGTTATGGCGAATCACTTCCAACACTTTGGCTGATGTACATTAGTGTTCACACAGGTACCAGAAATGTGGATCCTGGTAACCAATGTCCATACCCGTCGGGTACCCTAGTTGCGGTCAATGCAGCACACTTGAATTATGCAATAATCGGACCATTTCCCACATCGATGATCAGTAGGAAAGTAGTAACTGAAATGATTCCTGTGTGACAATTTCATCATGCACCACAAATTCTCAATTCAGGAGAGCAATACTATTAGTAGTAATAGACTGGAGATCAGATTTAGAGCTCAGTCGCAAGAGCTCTGGACTGTTGATCAGAAGATTACGAGTTACAATCCTGTAAAAGATGGATCAGCTTTTCGTTGTATCCTTGGGCGAGGCTTTCCATTGCCATGCCCCTCTCCAGCCAGTTGTTAATTGGGGACCAATGAGAAGCACGAGTCCAACCGGCGCTGTGTGAGCAGCTGTCATTTCTCTCTGGGTTGTCAGAGTGTGTACCGGTTCCTATGACCACGGTATATGTGGGAAGCACTTCGAGCACGTCGGGGGAAGAGCGCTATACAAGTCTTGGATATTATTATCATAATAGCCCCTCACACATTCATACAAACTGAAATGTTTTCAACTTTTTCTTTTTGTTTTGTAATTTGCCTCTGCTTATACCATATTTACCAATCACAATATTATGCGGCTGCATTGCTGCAAAAAACGTGTCTAACAAATGGAAGGCTCAATTGGCAAAGATATGTGTGCCCTGTAGTAGAACATGAGACATTAAAATCGTTTTCATCCAGTATAAGTTCATCCATGAGATCATTCCTACAAACTATTTTCTTAGCAGAATAGATATAATAAACAACCTGGTCTCCTCTTTTTGCATGGAATCAGTGGAAACTCTAGACCACCGATTTTGGCATTGTCAGTTACTACGAGAATGGAATGCATTGGTATAGCATCGCAGTATCTTCAAAAATGTTTTTTATATTTTCACTTGTAGAGTTAACAAGAGATTCCTTGACTGAAAACAACCACCCAAGGAACACATACCCAGTCAGTCAAGTTAGCATGCCCATGATCAGTTAACAGGAATCACTGCTATGAACCTGCAGAGTGATGGTCAGCTGTTAGTACTGTATATCATTCGATTCAATTTTGTTGATTTGATTTGAATGCTATTGGTTCTGGAAACCAATTAAGGCTCATGAAAGAACCCTGACCATTTTGATCGTGGATGAGCACTGACGATAACTCGCCTTCTCTTCTCGACTAGTGCTCAGATGTTATCGAGGCAGGGGTGTAAGTAATCCCAACCAGCTCCGGGGACCGCCATTCTACGTCCCCATCCAACGGACGATCAGTGAACTCCAGGATCTGACCACTTTCTCGGGACGTGGAGGAGCAGAAGATTCATGTCCAACGTGACTGCTCACAGCCAATCGACAAGATTCATTGCAAATATTCCGAACAAACCCCGGAAACCCACAAGTCCACTGCATGACAGGGAAACCAGGAAATGAAGACCAAGACCTCACCTATCGCAACTGCAAGCACAGCCAAACACGCTGCGGTGTATGCAGGAATTGAACCTGCAATGTTTTGCATGTAAAGAGTAAAGCTGCGACTCCCCCTGTCCAGCTGTGATTGCAAATTTATAGCAGCTACGGAATGAACATGCTCTCAGCACAGAAAACCTGTAAGAGTACTGTGTAGTAGTATTTAATTTATTGGGTCACCATGCCAAACAGGTTTTGCCTATCCGTTTGCATGTCGAGAGGAGGACAATATGACACCTACAATCTGCCCCAACATAGTGACTCATTTTATATGAGAAATGTTTCAAATGCCACATGCAATCATTCGAAGCTACATATTTAACATGGACTGTATTAACCCTCTCAATGACGCCTATTTTTCACATCGGGTGCTTCCCAGCGCCACCTACTTTTAGATACATGTTATTTCTGAAGGTTTTTTCTTCTGTACCAATTTCAGCAAAGGAGATGCAGTCCATCAAAAATTCACAGTACACATAAACTGTTCAGAATCAAATGTTCTTCCTTATGGTACTGAAAGGTATCCCCAATCCTTCAACACAGGATCGACAGGGTTGCCATTTTATGTGAATTTTATTCCAAATTTTCAAATGTTCCCCCCTGT
>JAODTT010012901.1:0-10696 GCA_025400115.1 Pentamera pediparva
TCAATGAAAGTAACTCGCCCAACAGAAGTGTTACCATAGCAACGGTTGCTATGGCGACCAGCAACAGTCAATATAGGTCTAATGGCAAACTGACTACAATATCTCATCCGGCCCTTCGGGACCGATGAGATAAAAAGAGCAGTGGGCGCCGTTAAACCAAAATGGATTGAGGCGTAAAACTCCATCTAGCTCATAGCTTTGCCTTAGAAGCGTATTTAAATGATATCACAGAATCCGTTCGAACCTGTTCCACGAAGGCAAACTAGTATCGACAATACGCAACTATCGCGGTCCGTCATTGGGCGGAACATCGACGACGGTACGACAGTAACTAACGTTAGTGTGGACGAAAAGGTCGACACTCAGGACCAGACAGCCCCTTGATTTGACTTTAACGGGTTAGGGAAGCTACTTAGGGTCCATCAAGGAACCATGGCCGTGTGATCGTGGTCGAGCACCGGTGATAACTCGCTTTCTCTTTTCGACTAGTGTTCAGCTTATACCGAGGCAGGACTGTAAACAATCCCAACTTGCACCCGGGACCGCCATTTCACGTCCTCATCCGACTGACGATCAGTAAACGCCAGGACCGGAGGAGCGGACACTTCATTTCTAGCGTGACTGCCCACAGCCGACCGACGAGACTTGTTGGAAATACCCCGAACAATACCCAGAAATGCCCCTGCATAACAGTAGAACCAGAGATTAAACACCAAGAATCAACTCATCAAGTGCAGCCACCTTGGGAGAAACGCCGCCAGTGTTTGCTGGAAGCGAACTAGGAACCTCATGCGGAGCCAGAAAGTTTACCATCAATTTGGGATTTTTGACGCTGATGAAATATAAGTCGTCTTACCTCCCAGGATATCCGAACAGAGCCATCGTCAAGGCCATCAGTTGTGGCAACTACATCCACTGGAGCTGTATTCGAAACTGACGAGAAAATCAGTTTGATCAAAGACAATTAGGTGAGCAATTAGGCAGTTAGCTAGGTAGGTAATTAGGTGAGCACAGTAACGTTGAACTGCGTTTTGATGAATGCGTGTTAAAAGTATTAGAGTCCTTTCCATTAGTCACCCCAAAACACACAAGAACAATAAAAACAGTGTAATGATTTTCCAAAATGAATGTTTCTTGAGCAACATATTAAAAAAACAAAGTATTCATCACAGTCACTCAACGTTAAATCATTTTCGAACCAAGGTTAAAACACTCCAAAAGGTTATGAAAACGATTCTAGTTTAGCTTTTTTATATTTTGGGTCAGTAGTGAAGGGCTGCTCACCGAATCGAAGCTGATCGTTAAATTAGGATCAAATATTCATAGTTTGAACAGGGACATGGGCCTTTCAACACCTTGAGGCCTCGAAGCACTTTAACACGCTCTGCTGCCTCTCCGCTGCCTCCTCGAAAATAACTTTCGACTCAAAGAGTTAATTACAAGGCAATGTGCGCACACTCGCAGCGGTAACTTCGCGTCACGCTCGGCCGAGCATCGCTCGACGTGGCAGCCGTTCCGGTAGTCTACTACCAGTTTTGCACGTTCTGCTGCCTCTCCGCTGCCTTCTCGGAAATAACTTCGGACTAAAGTCGAAAGCCTCGGAACATCATTGTTCGATCATTGTGATTCTGTCAGTACCTAACAAGGACCAGGGGTCCGAAATTCAAACATTTGTTGGAAATACATTCATCTCCTGACCAACCTGTGGAATATTCTATCATCATACATTCGCATTGTTGGATGCCGCACCACTCCACACCAGACATCATCAAGAAGCGTTATTGCGCAAGATAGCCCGGACGAGATCAGACATTTTCTGTCGAACTGTAAAAGGTTGGATTTGATACCCAAATGACTCCGCCTAAAGAATGTCCCACCACACTCGGAGCTAAAGCCGACGCTATTTGCCAACTAGCGTCTGAGAAACTTAGGAACTTTGCTATAGAATCTGTCATGGCCAAGTAACGTGCACTCAATCAGCAACTCGATCAGACGGAGCAATCTAGACAGCTTGATTGGTGATGAGGCTAAGAGACAGGATGTCTATTTATTTCAGGATCGTGCCTATAATCAGAGACTGCAACTGAGTTTTCTTCGTAAGGGCAAAGACACTTTACTCTCCAATAACAATTATCCTAGTGAAGTGCCCATACGGAGTGTTTCGCTAATGGGGGATAAAACGGTCGGATGGCAACCACAATACCAGTGCTCGACGAATACCAGATATCATTCCAATGTAGTCACGTCCGCCAGTCACACACGGTTTGTGCTTAGCCAGGGTATGTCGTTCTGTCCAACAGCGACTCTAGATAGAATTGAGTCATGCCAAGTCACAATTGCTTTCTGTCGTAGGGTGAGACTGGTGACCCCTCAATGAGCCGGAGGAGGGACGAAACCATCGTCATGAGGCCAACAGACAAATGTGCGCTGTGGCTGTACAGAACTGGCATGATTATGTAAGTGAGGCACGGCACGAACTCCACAACACCAGATACTATACATCACTATCGTCGGATCCCACTGGTGAAACACAAACAGCTGGTTGGCGAATTTTCCCCCTGGGTATCCGTACGGAAGTACTCGACGCGACCTTATCCTAGAAGATACCAAACAGGCACGTTCCTACACCTTGCCCAACATTCCCAAGATGAACAAGATGACACTAAGGGGTTCCAGCAAGTATCGTATTTTTTCGTCGAAGGAAATTCCGACAGGCCGCCCAATAGCGTCCGACAAAAGTACCCTCACCGAGCCATCACCTGTGTGCTTTTGTCGACATTTGTCTACAACCCTCGTACAAGTCAGTGCTAGATACATCCAGGACACTACACACTTATTTTTTAAACTGTTGGAATCCCGGTGTTATCTGCGGGCATATTACTGGTTACTCTTCGGGACGAGTCGGCGTTGTATATACCAACATCCTTCATGACGAAGTTGTGCAAGCATGCAAAAGGACTTTGGAATGCAACGGACAGGGCGACGTTACTTCTCAAATCATTCATTTTATTCTGAAACAAGGTACTTACCATCGCAGATGGTTCTGAACATAACTACTGGACCAACGGGCCCCTCTCCGTTCTCCCCCTCTCTGAGAGCTGCTATACTAAACTCATATAGAGTATCAATGGTGATATTCCTGACATTGAATGCCAAGGACTCTGTAGAACCACCCCTGATCCACTCGCTGCTACCGATACGTCTGTAGTATGGGATGTATGCTACTATCGGAGGGTCGCCAATGTCATCGATCTTATTCCATGCCCTCCATTCAACGGAAAGGCTGGTAGTTCCAGCATCAATGAGACTGGGAGGTGAGTTAAGAACAGGTAGCACTACAAGAAAATGCACATAGCGGAACAGGCATCCAATTTATACAGGCATTTGCTAATCGGATAATATTAAATGGTAATTCACTGTAATCAATACAGATAGGCTAGCTGCCAGGAAAACGGACAACAATCTCAACAAGTCTCGTGGGATAATCAATCAGTTTTATCAATGCTAATTCATTGAATGAATTGCTCACTCACGCGTACCTTATTTCCAGCTGTTAATTCCACTCTATGGGTTTCAGGAACTTTAAATCAAATACACGAAATATCGCAACGGTATCGATCACTTTGCAGAGAGGAATACATTAAAAAATGATAGATAAATGTATCTAAAGGTTTTGTATTGCCTTCATTCGATATTGATTGCTCCTAACACAACATAGGCAATGATCAGCTCACCGTACTCAGATGCGACATTGCTCAGGCTTGCTACGATATCACCGTCTCTGTTTGACATCAGACAGTAAAGTATATCTCCGTCAGTGACATTAGTTACTCTAAATGTGGAACCTATCATTGATCTTGATCGGAGCTCGATCCCATCACTGTTAATAGAGGACTGCTCTCTCGACAAGTCCACTGTCAGATCGTTATAGCTCCTATATCCAACTTCAATCTCGCACCCAAACTCTGAAGTAGTACCAGGGTTGAATCTAGGGAAGTTGGTACCCTGGAAGCCTGTACGGAAATAAACATTTTTATAACATCAACAGCATTATTAAATTGAGAATATATCAAATTAATGAGTATTTAAGTAGATGCAGAAGCCATTGGATAAACACTGTAAATAAATGTAAAGGATGAAAAATGGGTAGAATATTTATTGAATTCACAAATGTTAGGTGCAGGTTATGTTTTTTCTGACGACGGACCACACCTTCATCCGAAGGTTCTGGTCAGGCCGCGGCGACATCATTTCAGTTACCGTTGCCTCACTAACATGTTGACTTTTATATTCACCTCCTTGTTTCTTTATTTTGCTCCTATAGATGTTTTGGTTTCAAGTTATTTTGCTTGGTTTAGATTTGGAATGGTTTGAATGAACGTATTGGTTGAACAATTGCATTGCAAACGAGTGGCTCGTTAATTCCAGCCGTTTAAATTGCACATTATATGGAACCGTTTGTAGAATCAATAGCATCACTCTCTTAGGTAACAACTGCTGTCATCATTAGAGGACCACTCTCCGCTTCCCCTAGCTCCAAATGATAGCGAATCCCCCTTCATGAGCATACAAACACTGACCCAGCCTTCTTCGAAAAGTAATATTGACTGACTGATTGTTGAAATAAATACAATAAATATTAACATTGCGACCGTCTCTATCACCAATCCTCACATTATACGTAGTTTTTGTATTTCCCCATAATTTATTTCCCCATAATTTATTTATTATTGAGAGCGTGGTGGCATAATCAGTTAAGCCGTCGAACTTGTAATCCAGTGGTTATGGGTTCGAGTCCACGTTGTACCCTTGAGCAAGGTGCTTTATCTCGATGCTTCACTCTACCCATATGAAAGTGGGTACCCGGTGAGGTAACTTGTATATAGCGTTGCGCTGTATGTGGCTGCACCTATGGGATGTCCCCAGGTGGACACGATGAAGTGGCATAACGTTTCATCGTGCCAGGTGCGAACAGAAAGGACAGTGCACTATTGTGCGGGTTGGACAAGTTACCAATGAGCAGGGGTAATATCTGTAAAGCCTTTGAGACCGCTGTACAGCAGTGATAAAGCGCTATATAAAAACCGGATATTATTATTATGTTACGATATAAATTAACACTTACTTACCTATCCAATACCACACACCATCCTGCTTGATTGAAATAACTGAACGAACATCGCCATTTTGAATATTATCCTGCCTTACTGGTACCTGAGGGACTACCGCTTTTAAGAGATTGTATCAAGAGAACATTATTATAAAACCAACAAAAGATACTTTCGTCCTTACGTCACAAAAACATACAGGTTGCTCGTTATTAAGCCTATTCTTAAAATACGGAAGTTGGCACATCAGATATCTTACGGCTCACAACAAACACGAATCTGGAGATACCGAGTGTAGCCTCTCTCTAGAAGCAACATGGGGGAAACAAACTCGAACATCCTCGATTAAATTGGACGATTAGCTCAATGATTCATACAGTCAACTAGTCACTATGCCCAACATCCGTGTTCAACGCATGGGGTTGAAGGTGAATTGTGTAGTCCTGTGGATGGCTAATCCGATCACACCAGATACGTGCAATCAAATTAATCTCCTCTCTATTCTATCCCTATGCGACTATGGAGATTAAAGGATGGGATGGGTGGCGGGAGGATTAGACACTCCATTACAGATGAGCTAGTTGCTGTGTCGTTAACTTCTATGCTTTTCAATTATTATGGTGGGATTTGTCAAAAGTGACATCGGGTTTTAGCATCATCTTCAGAATCACAGAGATCTATTTGCGGCACTGCAGTCAGCTTCCTTCCACCATTAACTACTGCTTGATAAATAAGGAAAGGAAAGGTTGAACATGTCATAAGTGAAGTATATCGACACTCACCGGATAAGCAGAAGAACGAGTCGACCCACTGCTCTAGACAGAGACCCCTACACCGACCACTGACTTTATCACAGTCCTCCTCAGCACAGCGACATTGTTGAACACAGGCCTCACCGTAGAATGGCCCTTGACATTCTGTAGAATAGCATAACGTAATGGTAAACCACGAAGATAGAGCTCATGTATAGGCTATTTCTCGCTCAACATTGCCGCACAACACATTCTTAATATTTGGTGAATATCCCGTTGTCTGTTTGTTTAATGATTGCGCATCTGTACAACATAGCTGAAATTCCAGTTGAGTAATGTTGAAATTAACGGGACTGCAACTGGACCCAATGAGGCTGAATTAGACTAGTATACTGGTTGCTCCCAAAGACAAGTTCAATTGGACTCGTGAGACAGGACCAAAACATCATCGGTGCGCAGCGAGAGCACCGTAAGGTCGCATAGCAATTAGCATACCGTGTGGTCGCAGGAGAGAGTTTCTCACAGCGTCCTGGGTGATGCTGCGGCGCCTCTCCCACGTTCCACCGGCGGCGTCTTGCGTTTCCACGGAGCGCTGTGAATTTCGTCCTGCTCGCATGGCGACCCCATTCATGTAATCCATTTGTATCACACACATACGCATGGAAAACGAAAATATATAGCACAGTATGTGAGTTAATTCGCATGTTTTCATTGGGCCTGACAGAAAAAGGCAAATTCTGCGTATACAACAGTTGGTAACTTTGCAGGCCCAACATGCATAGAATGACGCGAACTTCGTTCGCACCGTGGAATTGACACAGAGGAGAAGGAGATGATGGGTTAGTCCATAGCTAGACAGGAGGAAAAAAGTTTATTTGTTTTGCTTTACCTCTGGTCAATACATAAAAAGTGTGTACCGTACCTTGACACTTGACACTCTCGGAATGGATTATATGTGTAGGACCACACTCTTGGTTTGGGCATTCCCCGGTATTCTTGTCTCAGTCAACATCATCTTTGCAGTAACATTTCTCTGCACAGTTTGCTCCGTAGTACCCATTAGGACACACATCTGGAACTGTGATAAACGTACAATGTTTTGGCGTGCACCTGAATCTCGTAGTTTATTGCAATTGCTGAGATAAGTAGTGTTGTCGTGTGATGACATTTACGAAAGCGTAATGCTGTCTATACTTTCAACAACTTGGCCTGTTCGCACTTATATGTACTTCATTATTCAGCGCGGTATCGTTTTTCACTCGGTGAATGCTTCGAGCTGTTAGTGTGTCCGATCTCTCTCGAAAGCGATCCCTAGTGAGAACACTGACTGATTAACTGAACTTAGCCCAGCAGACGACCGGGTTTGTTAGAGCCCCCAGTCGACTGTGCCGGAGTTCCAGCATTGGCATTTCCAGCAATGGTGGAACTCTGGCCAGGAAACGACAGTGGGGTTTTAAGTTTTGATACCTTCCAGATATACATGTCCCTACGAGCTCAACCCTCCAATGAGAGCCTTGTTCTTTACCCATATATTACATAGACAGTATATTCAATTAATGATTAATGAACTACAGTTACGCAACCTTGCCATTTGATGGATGTCTACATGCAACGCTCTGTGTATATTATGAGATATCGCGTCGCAAGATGAGACGAGTCGAAAAGTTATGCCAGTGATCACGCTGGCAAGAGAAGGGAGTCGAGTTAGGTATTGTTCCGTACATTCGTTTCGTAGTAATTAGTCGGATGGAATGTAAACTTGCAGTCTGTAATTCCCCACAATCGTGGTTTTATGAAGATTCCAGAACAATTATTTGAAGAAATATATTGATCATAACCGTACATCTACTGACTGGGCATTATTTATTATTGAAAAGGATTCGTCGTCGAGAGACTTTTATCATCATTGAATTTAGAGCCTTTCAGGGAATTGTATCCTATACAACGTTAGTACAAGTGACTCGTTAGCACCAAATGCCAGTAGGCCATTGACCCAAATAGACGATCATTGGCCAGTTGAGCATCAAATTTCGAGTGGTAGGGTGAAATCACGAACGACATACGACATGTCGCCAAACGTGATATCTGGAACGGTCCCCGACATGGCGTCCAACGTGAGAGTTGGAACGATATAGACCCAACGCCACGAAGGCGGTGATCATAAATACCTGATTGTAGACTTTCCAAAATAGCTTGTCATGATGTTTGATTATTTCCAATGCAACCGAGTGGTTTGCACACAGTGACGTCGCTGGAGGGGGAGGGGGGGGGGCTCAACCCCCCAATATTTGTCAAAAATATGAAATAGTTGGACGATTTCGCAACCAGTCGGAGTTTTTAAGGTACCGGTAGCCTAGCGGTGAAATTCACAAACATGATGTTTTCAAACTAAGACAAAAATGTCAATTTTATGGCGAGGAATTCCAACTGGAAAGCTAAAATTTCTAACAGTAATTTGGAAGAATGTTATAGCCTAATTTGGGAGCATTTTGGCATTGGTATTCTGCATTTCTGCAAAAATTTGCGGCGTTAGGGTTTAGGACTTGTGTACCGGTAATGCTTCATATTTAAAATCCAGTTACTAGTTTTGACATTTTGTCAACGGTATAGGCCAATATAAAAGAAGTGTTCTATTTTCCTCAGGAATTTTCAACTAGGCATTGGCCTACCACGAGGAGAAGACCATGACTGCACGTATAATTCAGGTTGGGCCCCTTCGGCAACATATTTTGGCTTCGCGTCGATCGGGGAGCGTACAGTAGTTAGAAAATCCAGTTGCCAATCGGAAATCAACCCTTATTATTTCAACTTGCATATGGTGAGCTAAGATGCAGATAGGCAACCAGGGGATTGATGGACTTGATTAGGTGGGAGCGGGGTTATGCCTTCACTTCCTCCAGTATCATTCTCTTGGCACTACAGAAGCTAGTTGAATCTTCGGATGGAAATGTTGCTGTTTTAGGACGACATATCGGCCAAATTGTCTTTGCTCCGCACCATCATTGGTTGAACATCCCTCTTCACCGACAAGTGAGAAAAAAAGTATAAATAAATATTCTCTTAATACAAAGTAACAGGACAAGAAATGCCCATTTAGAGATATTTTCAGTTTTGATAAATCGGCCCGAAGAGGCGATACCCTGCCATCTGGGAGCTTCTTGCGGCCCAAAAATTCCGTTTACGCTCCGCGCCAACCTATGGTGGCGCTCCGCTTAGATGGTGTATCGTGATTTGACCTCCCTCAATCACTCACCCCTGGCGGCACACCTGGGCCATCCAGACACTCCTACTGTCAGTTGGAATTTGTTTTTCAGTCGGATTTTTTACCTTTTCCAACCCCCCCCCCAATCGTCTGACCCTAGCTACGTCCCTGTTTGCACAGTTGTGAGATCGTCAGCGTTCCAACCAATCAGGCTGGTGTTTGAATCCCGGTCGGATCATATCAAAGACTCCAAAAATGGTATCTTATGTTTTGTATATAAGTTCTCGGAAAGTGGATAAACGAAAACGAAACACGTAATACCCACAATATGGATGCTATTGCGTTTTTGTACTTACTCTGACAGTTGCCCCCTGTCCATCCTTCTCTACAGGTTCCGTTGCATGCACCGGTGAATCTATCACAGAAACCATCACAGTTACACTGCTGGAGGCAACTGGCCCCGAAACGAACACCAGAACCAGGACAAACTGGAATAGAAAATTATATCAGTGCATGTGAGATATTAACCAAAATGTAAAGGGATCACAAAAAGTACATAACTGCAAACAGAGCAGCTCCACAGATTATATGTTTTATATTCTAACATGAACTATTTTTCTTGGCCGCAAGTCTGTCGGTCTGATGAGTACATAGTTCATAGTTGTCCCCTGACCATACTTTTTTCTCTCCACATATATTTTTCGTCTGTCAGATATTACATGTACAAGGCGATAAATACATATAACTGTAACACAAACTTACGAAATTTCAGAACCTTTGTCTGTCCTATAATATATGGAGATTACAAAAAAAACTTGAAGAATCTAGAACGTCTGTCCAACCTTCTCTTACTTTTCGAAATTAAAAATTCCACGTCTAAACTAAAGTGAAATTTGTGATGAAATTCATGAGCGTCTGGAATATCACCCTTATTTCTACAACAAAAGATGTAATATTTTGTAAGAGTAAAAAAGAAAGAAATTGATAGGGTAAATTTACCAAAACAAATATCGGAGTTTGACACAGTAAAATCATCACGAATGCATAGAGGCACAACTTCTTTCCAATAATCTTTGATACGTAAGAAATCACAGAACAAATGTTGACACCCTCGTCATCCACGCCACAGAAAGTACAAATGGGAGGATCTACATAACCCCTTTTAAAAAGACGGCAGTTAACGCCTAGATGAATCTTGAGATTTTTTTGTTGCGACAACAAAAATGATGATATTGTAGACTTAATGGACTGATATCAGAATGGGAAATATTCGTCTTCCAGGAACGTGGAACAGCATTGACAACACCAAAATAAAGTGTGGATGGGAAGTTGGTAATTCCGTAATGTGATTCAAATGCATTGGACGAAAGGGCAGTCTCGGTAATATTAAACAATGGCTTGACTGTGTGTGATAACCGCCATCTGGAAGTGTTTGCACAGTATCAAGCAGAAGCAGAAGCAGATTACTTCTTTCTCAACAATGTTCCTATAATAAATACTTTTACCATCGATTAAAATATGTGCATTGTTGAAGATGATCTCTTTGCCAGAATTATCAGAAGGCATATATAAATTGAAAGCAGCCCAACTCTCACAACTCACAGGTGTTAGTGACTCCAGAAATTGTTGTAGTT
>JAODTT010013012.1:0-10695 GCA_025400115.1 Pentamera pediparva
ATCATAGAAACTAACGTTCTTATACTGGGGGGTCAAAGTAGTGTATTTCCTATGATTTTCTCTACGTAAAAATTATGGAGCTGGAGAGCTGTGTAGGCCTAGTCCCGAGTCTAGTGTGCTGGCTGAGTACATAGGCCGTCGTACTCTCCAGTGCAGTGGGCCGAGTAGCCCTCACGTATTTCTTAGCCAGTTTCACGCTACTTTTACTTGGTAAAATGGAATATGCTCGCCGTTTCACAACCTATGCTGTGATTATCATTTGTTCAATCATGGCATCAGGCTAGCTGCACAGTAATTGGTGCATGTGTAGGACTAAAATTTGGAGAAAGGTACTATTTTCTGCTCAAAACTAAACATGTCCCTAGGTTGTTATAGTTGGTTAGACAACGATTTCCGACTCAAAGGTAACTATTTGTCTAGAGGAACGTGTGTGCAAAGATTCGGAACAATCAAATGGAGCGCTGGAGAGTATAACGCCTGAAGTTTTCCATCGACGGCGGGGATGGTTGCGATATCAACGGCGGAAAACATAATAAGCCGGGACACTACTATCGCGGGGATATAAAATATATGGACAAATGTGAACTTATCAAAGAGTGTTTAATAATACTGGAATTTTACAGCTACTACAAATTTTATTTCTGTTAGTGATGTTATTGACATCAATGGTTGCTCCCTGTTCCACAGAATTCACAATGTGCCCAGTTTCACACACAGTGGGACCCTTTCCACTTTTATGGTCATAAATCCAGTGGTCCCTTGCTAGGCAGAGTTGTACAGAGCAAACATTTACCAGTGAAGCTATTGTTTAAGCGGCCACACATACGTATTCAGCATGATATACCAGATGGTCATGTTGACTCTCTGATGCCATATGGCTATGGTGACTCACTGAAATGGGTATTGTGCAATAACATATTCTAACGAACATCTTTCACAACTCCCTACTAGACAGTCAGACGGACGGGTGGACATATAGATAGATAGAGGGACTCCCCGAAAGAGTTACAAAGGGGCCTGCATGCTGTAGTTGCAAACGATCCGCCCACCCAGCTAGGTGTCTGGATAATGTTAGGATGTCTTGTGACAACTGTTAGCCTCACATGACACTTGACCCGAATGCAAGTTCTGTCAGGTTCGTGCCTGGTGGTCGAGATTCGTCGTGCCTGTTAACGTAATGACAGTTGTAGGGTGCATTGCTTCCAAGCAAACTGATCAAACCCCGATCTCTGGAACACTAAGCCGCCCACCTCTTCGGCTTCGCGCATGATTTGACTGCTTATGTCAGTTGTGTGGAGTCATGTTCATAATTGGCGCCAAAGTTGCGTTACGCTTCGGTAATGTTGGTGAATTACTCAAATTGAATGTGCTATATAGTGCCAATAAGAGAAACCGTGCACATTCGGGGTCAAATGCTAAACCCAAATAAGGTTGAATGCGATACTCCCACCGAGAAATCCTAAAATGAAGAACTGCAATGTATGTTCAAGCAGTGGTTTCTGGGTATTACAATCATAATAATATGTGAAAGAGAACTCGTTATGGTCACCCTACAACGAATTACATCACTGACAAGGCATGCAACTTGCATGCGTTCCCACCAAAATGATTTTTGATTTTTAGGCGATCAGTTGTCACTCATGATTGAATGTCTGAAACCGTCGAAAGTTAGGACTGAGTTGGTCTACCATCAATTAAGACAACGGAATCCACCTTCTTTTTGATTGCCACAGTAACTCTCTGCTCTCTGGTACATAACAGTTAGGCTCGAAATATGAAAATAAATAAAAAATAATCTCACACATACACACTGGCTCCGTCATGCATGTGTGTCGACTCCCAAAAGCAGGCGATGAGCCTAATGCTATTTTGGTTTCTTCACTGAACCCTCACCTTGCCAATTGCTCGATTCTAACAAATGGCAATAAGTATCTGAATTGAACCGATGCGCACCTCTGAACAAGAATTTCCCTCATTGGATAACGCTAACCCTCATCCTAATTTAATCCGTAACTCTAACAAAGAACACAATCAATGCCATAAAATACGAACAGCCAATCAGGAAATACCTCACCGGATGTGCGCTTTAACTGATTTGAATGTGTAACATAGATCAAGGCCATGTGGCAAAGGCAATGTTTCAAGCTCACCTCACCTTATACATTCAGTATATATATATTAATGAGGCAGACTTCCCTCCATGCAGTCCATGGTCAACTTCAATGTAATTAACAGAGCTATAGGAATTCTCAGCAGACTTGAATAACTTGAATATTTCTTTTTCAGTGGTGCTACTAGAGCAGGCGACATAGACTATAAAATAAACAGGTGTGATTTTACAGTAAAAAGTGATGGCAACTAGTTTCATTTGAAATGTAGGTAGTTATCCACGGAGTCACATATGCTACGACTGTTCGGGGTATGGGGAAAGTTGACACATAGAAATCTTCTCCAGGTGGTCCGGGCTGTTATGTTAGTCGTTGTCTATAGCAGCTGCACATACCTCTATCTCTTCTCATAATCGTGTATGTGTAATGAAGTGGCGTGTCCGAGTTTGTGGATTAGTGACAAAAGTCAATAATGAGTAGAGGGATAAAATGCGATCTTCGAGTAACCTTTTATGTGGTTCTCTCACGAGTATCTGAGATGGAAGAGGGCAATATTGAAGTGTGATCACTATTCATACGAAACACATAACACTGGTACCTGCATTACTACGTAACATACTAAGGTTGTACTAACGGCGCGTAGCCATATGCCAGGTTGACAGTTTGCATACGCTTCAACTACCCACCTGCCAATTCGAAGGTAATTTAACATTATAATTCTAGAACCGAGTAAATGAGCATCAATGTTCCAAATGAAAAGTTCTATAACGTAGGCTATGGTTTTATAGGCGATCTACATTCGGATGCAGTGAAACATTTTATTAATGGAGCGTGTAGAACACATTGGTTTAAAAGCGAACAAGTTCCATTTCATACATGGATTATTTATAAAATCATCCTTGAGAAACGATATTCAGAGACCGCGCGGAATCGCGTCCCATCAATTGGGGACCGTACAAGAAGAGATACATGTTACAGTCTTAACACGCTCTGTCTGTCTAAGGTGGCCAATCAGCCAATCATGTATTGTTAGGATGACTTGTGACAGCAGTGAGAGTAATATAACACCTGACATTCAGTTCATTGTCTGTAGCAGTGCAACTTTAGTCACGCGATTGTCGAATATGTCACATTCGCGCCTGGGCAAGATTTATGCTTGTTAAGCCGATGACAGATGGTGGGGCCTTATGATCAAACTAATTAAACTGCCATTGCCTCAAAGAGCCTCTTTATTCCGTCACTCTAATCCTTGCCACCTGCTTAGCTACGCGCATGATTTGACTGGTTATGTGATTGAATTTTCCTAATTGGCGCTACTTTAAAATAGTACATTGCCAGTATGCCCACATTGCGATTTTGAGAAATATGAATATCATTCATCGCACTAAATCGCATATAGACTGAGAAAATAAAATTGTATTTTCAAATCGGAGTGGGTGCTTCGGTGTGCTACATTGCACCGGATTGCACCTAAGGCCATCCAGAGGTGAACAAATTCCCAATGTGGAGCAGGCCCCATATACAGTGTTTCTCCACGGATAGTTCATCAACATTCTTCCCCAACGTAATCGCCTGATGGGACTTCCTGCACAATCTGCATCTTTTGGCCAAAAAATCAGCACCAAATTGCACATAGACTTGATGAAAATTCAAAATTATTTCCAAAACGAGGTGTGTGTTCAGGTGTGCTATATTACACCAGCTTGCATCTAAAAACATCTGAAAAATGCTAAAACTTCTCGAAATTCATCAACATTCTTTTCCAACTTAATTGCCTAATGGAACTTCATGCTTGATCTGCACCTTTTGGTAGAAAAAACAACACCAAATTACAAATGGACTTGACAAAATTATTTCTAAAACGAAGTGGGTGTTCAGATGTGCTACATTGAACCAGATTGTATCCAATGCCATCCAATAATGCTTAAATTTCCCAAAGTAACCCCTCCCCTCAGACCAATCCCCCATGTCAGTAATAAGTATCAGCAGCCCCCCACTCGAAATTATCTTCCTATAGCCAATCAGGTATTGTTAGAATGACTTGTGAAAGCTGTGAGAATAATATAACACCTGACATCCATGTTCAATGTCTGCATCAGTGCAACTTAGTCGCGCGGTTGTTAAATATGTCACGTTTGCGTCTGGGCGAAATTTGTGACTGTTTACTCGATGACAGATGGTGGGGCCTTGTAATCGAACTAATTAAACTTCCATCGCCTAGCTGGTCAGTTCCGGTAGTTTCGCCTCATAGAGCCCCCCCTATTCCGTCACCCAAAACCTAACCAGCTGCTTGGCTACCCGCATGATTTGACTGGTTGTGCTAATCAATTTTCCTAATTGGCGCCACTATGAAAAAGTACATTGTCAGTATGCCTACATTCCGATTATTATAGCCCAAGCGAAACCGCTGTGTTGTAGAATCGGAAATTTATTTCTGGTGTCAATAAAAATTACGCTGATGTTAATTTTTCATACCCATCAAAGGTGACGCGAATTTACGGAAGAGGCGACATAGCCTCCAAGAGATTCCAAATCGGTGATCGAGAGCGCGCAAGTAAGAATAACAGTGATGGTGGGGCCTTGTTATCGAACTGATTATTCGCGAATGATTTGACTGGTTATGTGAATCAATTTTCCTAATTGGCGCCACCATAAAATAGTGCATTGTCAGTATGCCCTCATTTCGATTTTAGGAAATTATTATCGCCTGAACGAAACCGCTGTGTTGTGAAATCGGAAATTATGTCTGGTTGTCATTCAAAAAGTAAGATTAACAGTGCGCAATCGAGATCAAATTCTAAAACCGAACCAGTCTAACAAAATGCTTATTACCCTCTCACAATCAGGTATTGTTAGAATGACTTGTGAAAGCTGTGAGAGTAATATAACACCCGACATTCATGTTCAATGTCTGCATCAGTGCAACTCAGTCGCGCGGTTGTTGAATATGTCATGTCTGCGTCTGGGCGAGATTTGTGACTGTTTACTCGATGACAGATGGTGGGGCCTTGAAATCAAACTAATTAGACTTCCATTGCCTAGCTGGTCAGTTTCGGTAGTTTCGCCTCATAGAGCCACCTCTCCTATTCCGTCACCCAAAACCTAACCAGCTGCTTGGCTACGCGGATGATTTGACTGGTTATGTGAATCAATTCTCCTAATTGGCGCCACTATGAAAAAGTACATTGTCAGGATGCCTACATTCCGATTATTATAGCCCAAGCGAAACCGCTGTGTTGTAGAATCGGAAATTTATTCCTGGTGTCAATAAAAATTACGCTGATGTTAATTTTTTATACCCATCAAAGGTGACGCGAAATTACGGAAGAGGCGACATAGCCCCCAAGAGATTCAACATCGGTGCTCGAGAGCGCAAGTAAGAATAACAGTGATGGTGGGGCCTTGTTATCGAACTGATTATTCGCGCATGATTTGACTGGTTATGTGAATCAATTTTCCAAATTGGCGCCACCATAAAATAGTGCATTGTCAGTATGCCCACATTCCGATTTTGGGAAATTATTATAGCCTGAACGAAACCGCTGTGTTGTGAAATCGGAAATTATTGTCTGGTTGTCCTTCAAAAAGTAAGATACAGTGCGCAATCGAGATCAAATTCTAAAACCGAACCAGTCTAACAAAATGCTTATTACCCTCTCACCGAAGAGCCTAAATAGAAAATCGCTTGTTCTTTATGTTGAAGAAGTGTTGTCAGATTACTCGACATGAGTATATTCCAAGGATAGGATAGCAATATTCACAATTAACTTCAATGTAGTTGACAGATCTATGGGAATCACAACTTCTTGTGTCAGCACAAATTCTCAGCAGACTTTAATATTTCTTTTTCAGTAGTGCTACTTAATAACAGAGCAGGCGACATAGACAATAAAATAAACAGGTGTCATTTTACAGTAAAAAGTGATGGCAACTAGTTTCATTCAAAACGTAGGTAGTTATCCACTGAGTCACCTACGATGCTATACGACCGTTCTGTTCGGGGTATGGGGAAAGTTGACACATAGAAGTCGTCTCCTGTCCTCCTCCCACAAAGACCACGCCACTGCGAATGAAACATTGTTGACCTGTTGACATTGTAAGAAATATATGTGAACCTTGTTGCCTGCAGTGCTTTCTACTGTAAAATGTCGAACCATTTTGACAGTGTACTAAAGCAAACTGAAGCAAACTTTACCGTTGATACGAGAAGTACAATATGCGTTTGTTTTCCGGATTTCCCCTCACACGCGTCTCGTAGGTCTCTTCTCACGACCGCATTACTAATTGAAGCGTATTCTCCCCAGAGCTATTCTGTGTAGCGCGCCAGGGATATTTATGGAAAGTACCAGTTGTCGGGTAGACGCCACGGAAGCTCCTTCTTGACAGATTGAGTTGAGAATGAACACCGAAGAAGGAAGCGTGAAAGCAGCAAAATTACCAAGAAGAAGACACGAAGGCTAATTCTGGTCATTTCCTCCCTGATAATCTGGAACCTGTCACATCAGGAGGTTAGGAGGAACAAGACATGAAGCACATAGGCAACGAACATTAACGTTGAACGAGGCGACGAACTATCAATGTTACCTGAACAACTTTACTAGTAAGAAGATAATATGAGATAGATAAATAAGGCCTATTCTGGTCAAACCCTCCCTGATGACCTTGACCCTGTCACATCAGGAGGTGGGGAGGAACGAGACATGAAGCACACAGGCAACAAACATTAACTTTGAACAAGACGACGGACTGTCGATGTTGCCTAAGCAGCTTTCCTAGTAAGGAGATGATATGAGATAGATAAATGATGCCTATTCTGGTCGAACCCTCCCAGATAACCTTGACCCTGCCACATCAGGAGGTGAGGAGGTACAAGACATGAAGCACATAGGCAACAAACATCAACTTTGAACAAGACGACGAGCTGTCAATGTTGCCTAAACAACTTTACTAGTAAGGAGATGATATGAGATAGATAAATAAGGCCTATTCAGGTCGAACCCTCCCTGATAACCTTGACCCTGTCACATCAGGAGGTGAGGAGGAACAAGGCATGAAGCACATTGGCAACGAACATTAACTTTGAACAAGACGACGAGCTGTCAATGTTGCCAAAACAACTTCACTAGTAAGGAGATGATATGAGATAGATAAATAAGGCCTATTCTGGTCGAACCCTCCCTGATAACCTTGGCCCTGTCACATCAGGAGGTTAAGTGGAACATGGCATGAAGCACATAGACGACGAACATGAACCTTGAGCATGCAGACGAACTGTCAATGTTGCCTAAAACAACTTCACCGAGAAGATACCAAGAGGGTATCCTTCTCTGATAACCTAGAACATGTCACGTCCGGAGGTTAGGGAGAACGATTCCGGTACATAAAACATACGGGCGACAAACATTTCAGCCTGCAGAAGAGTATTGACCAATCAGTGATCTAACACTTGCTGACCTTTGTTCCTGGCGTCGGGGGAGAGAGAAGATGAAATAGGTTTTAATCAACATCTCGAAACAGGTTAGTTTGTCAGTTACCTAGCTGACAGTCAGTCAGTCAGTCGGTCAGTTAGTCAGTCTGTTGATTAGTTAGTTATTTGACTAGTTAGTTCTCTCTCTTCGCTCATGCAAGGCTTTCAGCTGAAGCCCGTTGAAACCGACACCATTGTGGCATTTAGGGTCACTCAGATAAAACAGCACCAGTTCATGATTCAAGATCATGACGAGGGTGGGGCTAGGTTCGCAAACAATACTTTCCGAAATCCCAGCTGTCAGATTCACTATGTGCAACTTGTTCTCGTTGACAGAATCCAGTAGGGCCTGCCATTTTACTTTGATATAAACATTATTCACAGGGCGGTAATCAGCGTGAGTGAAATGGACATGGATGTGAAAATGATAATGTAGTATGTTCTTCCGTCGCTATGAACTCCCTAATGAACATTTTTACTTCTGTATATAATATATATCCTGTTGGCGTGGCGCGGAAATGTTTTACGTATATGGTTGCTCTCATAAACAGTTATTAATGATGGAGTTGCAACCTACTTGCACCCATCGCATCACTTCGCCTGATTAGTAAAGGGAAAAATCATGACCTTGCACATAGTAAACTGACGTCTTTATCGTGGTTATCAGACATATTCACGCAGACGGTGTACGTTAGAGGTCATTAGCATGATAATAAAGCTTCCGCACAACACCTGTGGAATTAAAACCGTTTTGGCAGTGGGTGACGAGCTTGAAGCTCGGGTCCTACTAGTGCTAAGCAGATACACTGATCCCGTAATTGAAGAAACAGATACTCATGTATTTTTCTACCCAGGCCCCTAGGCCCGGTAATCCAACGCTAACGGCCCTATGCTAACCTAAGGATGGTATGTGAAATAGCAGAAAAATTCAATATGCGCGGATTTGCATTGTCTTCAGACGTGCTTCCTGAAAATGTCCCCGAAAGAGTAACACAAACCGTGCTTGGTGCAAAAAATTGTCGTCGTCTGGTACGCTATTCCGCCGTTTGTTGGCACTGCGCAATACCACTTAACGATTGCTCTCCACGTCTTTCTGTCACTTCTGTCAGAGTGTTTGATCCAAGATGCCGGTCCTGTCTGATGTTTTTCAGATCCTGGTTGACTTTACTGCACCAAGTTGTTTTCGGTCTCCCTCTGGGTCTCTTTGTAGGTCGTAGGGCTTCTTCTTGCGCTCGCCTCGCTGGTGTTTCTGCTGGCAGTCTCATCAGATGACCCACTCATCTTATCCTTCTTTTGGTGATGCTCTCACCCCATCGTCTCACTTGTGTACGTTCATAATTATTAGCGTTATGATGCCATGTTAATTAGGTTGAAGATTGGCATTTTCCAGAAGCGATGGGGCACGACAGTGAATAAATGCGATAGAGGAACGATGCGGACATACCCTTGTTTTCCGCTGCGGGTAAGCAGCTCAAGCAGTCATCATGTCTCTCCGTTCGTCTGTTCGCTCATAATTTATAAAGCGTACATGTAATTATGTTGAAAGTTGGTGGGTGGGTGCAACTTGCTTCTGGTCAGAGCGAGTAGCATTTTTGTTTGCGCATCACCCCTAGTATAGTCTCACTGTCTCACAAAGTCACATTCACATTCCTCCCTCTCTGTCAGTACAACCCATGTCAATCAAATGAAGAAATATGTCAACACCTTCAAATTAAGACTGCAATGGCTTCTGAATAGTACATGTACTGCAGCCAATTGATCCAATAATAGACGTTGGGAATCCCAGGACTAAACACTATTCTTAGAGAAATCGAGAGCATTTTCTCTGAGAGAGTTCTGTTGAAATTTCCACTCCACGGTACACAGGCCACTGTAGATCATGGGCGTCAATCATGGGGGGGGGGAGAGAATCCCCCCCCTTTTTTAGGATGCTCTCATTCACTTTTCATTTTCCACATACCGAAATAATTGTTTTGGCAGTGATGCCATGCCCCCTCTCCTCTCTCCCACACACAATGATTCAACGCCGGTGGTGTAGATCAGCTGTGGGATATTTGCCACCGCTTTTCGAATAGGCCAGGCTGAGCACTATTTGCGTAATGAATTAAAAGCTGTGTATAACGAAACTTGCAACATATTAACTAATAAAAAATGGAAGAGACGTCCAAGGGTCCATACTTCATAGTCATCATATTTTTGTCAGTGAAGTTCAATTCATGTGCTATTTTGGTTTGGAGTTTGCATAGGCCTGGGTGTATTGACAACATCAAGGATGCAGCCACTGGGGGGGGGGGGGTATCCGGAACCCCCAACTTTTTTGAGGTCATCCATGCAAAATGTAATTCGCCATAATTTGATGGACGTGGTAATTTTTCATGCTCTTTCATGCAAGTGGTGTTTGGAAGTAGCTACTTAGAAGTTGTTGATGATCCTCTAAGTTGATACCATGGGCGCCGCCCGAATTTCTCCGACGGAACTGATGGGGGAGCTTCTGACAGGATGTCGTCTCACACCCATACTATTCCATGGAGGGCCTACATTGTTCACGTTCATATCGCCCTCTTCTTTTTTAAACTTCCTTTTCAAAAAGTTTTGACTGATGGTCCCCCAGTAATAGCGAAGCGAAAAGTGAGGGGGGAGACATGCCGCATGTGCATATTTGTTACCTAAAAGAGGAAATCAATCAGGAAACCTTTACTCGGCACTACTAGACTTTACTCAGGGTGGGTTAATTTTTACTCATGGTGTGGCAAGTGCGCCCCTGCTCTAATCCTGCTCTAATACTACTGTTCTGAGGAATCCACAAATGAATGAATAATGGTGTATGAGGAGGTTTGCCCCAGCTGAGGGGAGGTAAGGATTGGATTTTCCGAGACATGTGAACTTGTCAGTTGTCACTACTATTAGGGATTAATCAACGGTCAAGCGTGTTCCATCCACTGGGTAATGCACGACCAGGGTGTAATTCAAGCGATGCACGAGAGGAGCTCAGCCCGAGTACATCAAGCGATAAAATTAACCCATGAGGAGTGCATTATCATGTAGATAAAACGCAATCGACCGTTGATGAACCCCGTTCATCCATACAACACGATATTTGTGCAACAAACAACCCACATT
>JAODTT010013123.1:0-10692 GCA_025400115.1 Pentamera pediparva
TATAAACAGGGATGATGCGCACATCCTGCCTACATGATAGCAGAGGTGGTAGCGTGGGCATTCTTCGACCTAGGTATGAACATATACTACACTATGTGTGACGTAATTATTTTGCGAAAAATATAGAAACCTCAAGCAGAAGTGAAGAATGGTTTCAGCCGACACACCCCGATTTAGGCCAATCTTGGCCATGCTTACACTTATCGTGGTCCGTTTAAACCGAATCTCGAATACATTATTCGACGATGGACGAACAAATAGCTGGCTTCACCCTTTTCGATTGCGTATGTCGTGTGTTCTTTTGGCATAAAAAAATATTGAGGGCATTCCGAATAACGATTTCTAAATGTGTCGAGGTTGTGTTTCTGTTTGTTGCACCAATTACAATGCGCTACTTACGCCGTCACTGTTCTTCTTACTTCTTGAAGTAAACCCTCCCATCCTTTGCCTGAAAAATGATAGATATATTTAACAAGTATGATACGTGACTCTTACAATTTACATTTATAATGTGGAACAGCAAATTTATAATATTATAACTGTACACTGCAAGAGGTGATAAAGTGTCATCGCGAAGCAGACAAGGGGCACTGTATGATTTCCTTCAGCATGGGAACGTTCCTACGCTACGTCGCTAAGAGGGGAGGGGTGCAAGCGATTTGCGAAGAGCAACGAGGATTGGTCTCGGTTCTTATATTGTGTAACCACGGTCAAGCTTGGCCAATTCTTAGCTGAGGTGATAGCGTGGGTACTTTTCGACCTCAGTATAAACAAGGATTGTGTGCACAACCCGCTCGCATGATAACAGAGCTGGTAGCGTGGGCACTCTTCGACCTCGGTATGAACAGGGATGGTGCGCACTTCCTGCTTTCATGGTATCGCAGGTGGCAGCGTGGGCACCATCCGACCTCTGTATAAACAGGGAGGGTGTACACATCCTGCATGTATGATAGCAGAGGTGGTAGCGTGAGAAATCTTCGACCTCGGTATAAACATGGATGGTGCGCACATCCTGCCTACAGGATTGCAGAGGTAGTAGCGTGGGCATTCTTCGACCACGGTATGAACAGGGAGGGTGTGCACATCCTGCGTGTATGGTAGCAGAGGTGGAAGCGTTGGAAATCTCCGACCTAGGTATAAACAGAGAGGGTGTGCATATCCTGCGTGTATGATAGCAGAGGTGGTAGCGTGTGAAATCTTCGACCTCGGTATAAACAGGGAGGGTTCGGCACATCCTGCTTGCATGATGGCAGACGTGGTAGCGTGTGAATTATTCGAACTCGGTATAAACAGGGATGGTGCGCACATCATGCCTACATGATAGCATAGGTAGCGTGGGCATTCTTCGACCTCGGTATAAACAGGGAGGGTGTGCACATCCTGCTTGCATGGTAGCAGACGTGGTAGCGTGGGAACTCTTCGACCTCGGTATAAACAGGGATGGTGCGCACTTCCTGCCTACATGATAGCAGAGGTGGTAGCGTGGGCATCCTTCGACCAAGGTATAAACAGGGAGGGTGTGCACATCCTGCCTACATGATAGCAGAGGTGGTAGCGTGGGAACTCTTCGACCTAGGTATGAACAGGGAGGGTGTGCACAACCTGCCTACATGATAGCAGAGGTGGTAGCGTGGGCATTCTTTGACCTAGGTATGAACAGGGAGGGTGTGTACATCCTGCGTATATGATAGCATAGGTAGTAGCGTGGGGAATCTTCGACCTCGGTATAAACAGGGATGATGCGCACATCCTGCCTACATGATAGCAGAGGTGGTAGCGTGGGCATTCTTCGACCTAGGTATAAACAGGGAGGGTGTGCACATCCTGCTTGCATGATAGCAGAGGTGGTAGCGTGGGCATTCTTCGACCTAGGTACAAACAGGGAGGGTGTGCACAACCTGCTTGCATGATAGCAGAGGTGGTAGCGTGGCCACTCTTCGACCTCTGTAAGAAAAGGGAGGGTGTGCACATCCTGCTTGTGGGACAGCGGAGGCGACAGCGTGGAATAAACTATGTTGCTGTTCATTTCCAAGTATGCTCAGCAATCATTTCAGGATAAGGAAACATTGTAAAAAATTTACAGCGAATACATCAGCGGGCAACGTTGGTATACATTATTAACTGGTTAGGGTCATTCGAAACGAAAAGGTGTGTTATTTGCAGTTTTTCGACCGTCGGTTTACCGCTTGTTTTTCACATCCAGTTAACGGGCACACACAGTCGCAGGCGTTCTAACTAGTGACCATACTATCAGTGGAATGTGTGCGGTGACAGGCATGTTTTGGCGCCTCATGTTTTAACCTTTTTGGGGTTTTGTCAGTCAGTTGTGGAGTAAGTAGTCTAGAGAAATACAATGTTCGACCAGATATGAAAATGAATAAATGTAAATATGGTTTGCTAAGCTCAAACAGGTGAGTCGTAGAAGAGTTACCGAAAATAATATTGAAACTTTTCTTGATGTGCAACTTCCCCGTGTTATTACCAATCGACGTACCAATTAGCTATGTCTGTCGTGTAGTGTGACGACCCTGACTTACAAAGAACAGTTTTACGGTATATGTGGCCGTGTGAATTCTAAAGCGGGCAAGGTATAGGTGATTTGGAATGTGAACACAGAACATGAAAAATGCCACAAATATATTGACAGAGTAGATTAGCATCAATCTCTCAGGAGATCAGCGTTTCCCCTCGATCAGCTAAATCACCATATGCTCAATGATTTCACGGACGAAACAATTGACCACTATTACCACTTTCCACAGCGCATTTCGGGGATCCTTTGTAAAAATATGCACTTAAAATAAAAAAACAAGTCGGTTATTGAGTGATGTTTCTCTTTTATGTTGTGGACCTGATGTCACGACAACCGATACGGTCACCTTTCAATGAAAGTAACATGTGCTATTCTGTACACGATTCCCAGAAGACCTGTTCTCGGGACACACTCCTATTTTGTCCCAACTCAATTAATTCAAGCAGCGGTTCGAGTGTTACTCTTTTGATGTATTTGATGTGAACAGGCTGTGAATGTCCAATGTTTCCAGGGCACTACAAAATTCACATGACACAGGTTGTTATCGCGAGAGCTTGGTTTCTCTTCTCAGGTTAGTATTGAGGTGATCAGGTTGATACAACCATAGAAAGGTATTCACCTTACTAATGTCCAGTAATCAGGATATATTTTTATTGTTTGTATATTTTACTGTAAAACACTGTTCAGGGATCGCACGCTTTCAAACACTATTTTGACCAAACTTTTGGAACGGTATTTCTGGACATGTCCAGCAAAAAAATAATTTATATTTACGAATTAAACACATCCCCTTTAGAGATTTGACACTTTGTTCAGCTCTTAGACGCGTTCCATAAGTTTAATTTAAACTAAATTCTGATAAATCTGGTTAGGATGGTCGAGTAATTGGTTCGGACCATGCTAGAATTGTATTCGTACGACCTGTCTTCGATAAGTTGAAATTGCAAAGAAGGAAGCTTTCAGAATTCCATTTAAATCTATGAAGCCACTGGATCCTCGTCTCTCAAGGGTTCAATACAAGTATGTTTAAAATGTTATCTCTGTATTGGTTGATCGTGACGTTGATCTTTGACCTGTTCCTTGATCTTAGCAATGAGCAACTTTGTTTCCTTACAACAGCCAATAACGGTAGCTGTTGTTCAATCTGCGTATCAACAGGGTCTTACTTGAAAGGAAGATTTGGACCAGCAACCGGAGTAAACATAACTGCAATGGATATGATATGTTCATATCATCCAAAGCAAGAAACCATATTCGACCTTTGAAATACAACACAGTAGTAGTTGAGGAATCATTCATTCCGCCTGACAAACACGGGAAAATATTCGAAACATTCATGCGATCCGATCTTCTATTTGCTGTCGCAGCTGCGTGATATATGCTGTCTGACATCTCCCGACAAGCGGATGCAGTAGGGTGGTGAGTGTGCACCAATGGCGTAGCCAGGATTCTGACCGTGGGGAGCACTGGGGGTCACTGAATTTGAGTTGGGGAGCACCAGTAGACTATCTAAGCGGAGCGCCACCATGCGTTGGCGCGGATCGTACAAGGAACTTTTCGGCTTTTCAAGCCCCCCAGATGGCAGGAAACGGCCTTTCCTGCTTGTTTTTTGCTGCATGAGTTCAATCTGTGAAAAAAGTGATGCATGTCAGGTGAGTTGAGATGGTACAATAATCATAATGAATCGTGCAATCATTTCCATTTATTCTGACCAATACCATGATCATCGTGCCTTTCGAGATAGATCCAACCTAAGCGCAGTTCTCGCATTCATAAAGCCCAGGTAGGTAAGGCTCACACAATATTCCCACATTCGCAGCACCATAGACCTGCGTTGTCTGTAATTATTTTCTCTCAATCCAGCTACTTTTATGACTAGGCAAATCTGAATATTCTCATGTGTAGGCCTATCTTAGGAACCTAACCTTCATTGCTCTGGCCATGAATATTTGGGGAAATGCTGCTCACCAAAGTACCAACTCTTCAACGAGACGGACTTCAACGACAATCGAACACGGTCTTTAACGAGGCCGTTTGGCACTCTGGCTACTCATGACTCATGAGGAAGTTTTCAGATTTTTTTCAAAATCCAGGGCCTTATGCTAGGTAAGCATCGAAACAAGGCTTTGTCTCTCTCTTCGGAAGGGTATACATCACAAATTGCGAGGGGCTGGGGCGCTGGACTTGCCTGGAAAAGGCAAAATCTGGTGATAAAAATGTGGAAAGTTGGGCCAATTTCCCAATGGGGGGCACCTGGGGGTCACAACTTTGTCGTGGGGGCACGTGACCCCCGTGACCCCCCGTAGCTACGCCACTGCTGTGCACCCAGGTATTAACAGCTGAAATTACGATGCATTTATTATTTGAAATAATTCATGTTATCATGTACATACCTTCCAACTCCCAGTTTCATAATCCAGACAAAACCCCTCCCAATTCGAGTGCCACCTCACTGCAGACAGACAAAAAGAGGAGATGATGCAATACATGTGGAGTTTGCATACATTTACATAAACCAAATGAAGTTGGGTCGATGTCAGAGTTGTTTTGTAGCTACTCTCACTTGTTGAGACATATATTTGAATCTACGTCTATTCGATTCACTATCGATTACTTGGTAACAGATTAGTGCCGATTGGTAACCTAATCAACAACAAAGAAATGTCGTTTGGAGAAAATCTATTAGTCTAGATTTTGTTAATCCTACTATTCGGGCATATAAGAGAGGGACCAGACTATGTAATGGTAGTGAACTCGAATATAGGTTTGTATTCAGGTACTGATATCCCCAATCCAAATTTATCATATGATGCTGCCCCAACAAAAATGAGGTCTCGCACATCAATAACGATTAGTTACACGACAGGGAAGTATATCACCTGGTGATCCGTATGTACCCTGTGGTATTGATATTATTAAATTGTTACTATTACACCCCCAGTTGCATGAGTACTTCACAATCCTCCTCTGGACGGTCGCTTTATATTGATCTATCTCGTGAAATGCCAGACGCGCAATATATACCCAATGTTTTGGTGATGGTAATAGACTCGCTATATTACCATCACCAAATCATAATATGATCTGAGTACACGCCTATCGTCCTATAATTACAATAGCCAACCATCAACATGTATGGGTGACAGTTGCAGTTTTTCCCCAGTATTACCTTCCCCGTCCTATTTGATCTCACTAAAAAACAACGCTGCTACTCTAGACTCTACACGATTGAACATTTGATTTTCAGCGATGTGAACACTGTAAGGTCAGAAATTCGACCATTTGTTTGATATTTCAGTATTTACGGACGTTCAAATGTAAATATAAATCAGGGTTCAGAAATGTGTTTGATTTGTAAACCCTGCTCGCATAGTGCACAGTTTTTCGCCCAAGTTTCGAAACTTCAGATTCAACTCTGCACTGCATATAACGATATTATGCTAATTTTTTAACTGGACAGGGGACCAGATACAAGTGGTAAGGACTAACAAATCCTTGTGCATGGTAGGAACATGTTCCTACAATACGTATCCAAATATGGGCAATGTGCATATCGTTATGGGCAATATGGATATGAATAACATCCTTGACTCAATAATATTTCAACCAACAAACACTTCATACCACTGACTAGCCACCACCTGGCTCCACGTCCATCCCATGCTCAAGACGCGCGATGTTGCCCGATACAACTGCATGTAACACTAGCTACGTACTGGGGTGAATACATAATACAGATTACGAGTTGACACAGTAACTACTGGGGCATACAAGAAAATATGTTCTAGTAGCTACTGTCACATACAGCTGTCTCTGTTGGCGATGTACATCCTTACGGTCATCGAATGAGGTCATACTGGAGGTATCAGAATGTATTGTTCCCGCTTGCAGTTCATGCCCACCACCCTCTGCCTTCCTGACCTCTTCGTACAGTGCATTGACGGAGATAACACTATATGTGCTGAGCGTTATTCAGGTGAGCAGTTGGTAATGTGGTAAATTGCCATGATAGTGGTAAATATAGTGACAAATTACCGGCCATTACCATGAAAGTGTTGTTTGACGACGATCATCGATAATATGATGGAATTGATATGGTTACACTCTAGAAAAAGAGGTGTGGAGAATCCACACATCACCGGTGTAATTCTGATCCTACACCGCGAGGAATAGAAAGATGAAAGTTGTTAAATAATCTACACATCACCGGAGTGATTTCAAGTTTACACCGCAAGGAGTAGAAAGATGTGTAATTCGTTCCAGAATCGCTATTGCTGAGCGGCCAATCAGATGTGAGCATGTATATCGGTGATGATGAACCAGGTAAAAGTCGATTAACAAAGTAATTTAGTGAGTGAACATACTGGGCGTATAATATTTTCGTCTGGGATAATTATGTAAACCTCCAAATAATAATAATTGGTAATTGAAGTAGTATAATTTGATGCTAAATTGCAGTTCACTATATTATTTACTTTTGCAGACAGATATGAAAGTAAAAGTCTGAATAGTTTGTTGTATCTATAATCTTCAATATGTTTTTTCCAAATGGTGTGGTGGGCTGACTCGGCGGGTTTCAATATCACACATTGATGTAACATGTTTCTCTCCCCTGTTACACAGCAGGGGTCACACCCTCCGCGTTGGTGCACTAGTTACACCGGTGATTTGTAGAATTGTACACAACTCGTGTAAAAGTTTACACCAGTCACGGTGATGTATGAAAGAAGTCTACACAACTCGTGTAAATTTTACACCATGATGTGTAAATCTCACACCTCTGTTGTTTTAACTTTTACACCTCTGATGTGTTAAACTTCTACACAAAAGGTGTAAATTTCTACACCCGCCGCGGAGGTGCACTTTGTACACCGGTGATGTATATAATTCAACACAACTGTGGAAATTGTTTTCAGAGTGAATACCAGCATGGGGTAACGGGACTCTTGTGATCTGATGGAAGTAGTGGTAACTTTAATTATGGTCATATTCACTTTGATACATCGTGAAGATGGGTATAAATAGGATGGTGGTAGTCCTAGTTCAAATCCACAGCCACATTAATGAGTGGGAATGTCGCCATAACGATGAGATAACATGAGATTGCAGTTGCCACGAATGTAATAACAATGGTCAAACTTGAAATCAACGTTATCGCTGGCATATGCATGATCTCGTCACTATTGGGAGAATTTTGGATACTAGTATAATAGTGATGGCTATTTCTCTGATAAACAAAACTGGTGTAAATCGATGGTGTGAACTGATAATTTGACAATTAACATATGACAGTGATGGTCACTTATATGAAAGCCATGTTATCATATCATTCATGCTAATGGTAGTTGCACATACATATGCAACATCGTAGAAGCGCCTGATGAAACAAATAACTGAGCTCAAATGAAACCCGTTCACCCGACACTAACGATTCTACACATCGGACTCGCGCAACGTCGATTACGCGCTGCTCCACTGACCATGGTGACCTATCAATATTATAATGATGATGACCGGTTGTATAAAGGCATGGTGATTCTTCGACTCTTTGCTGTTAACCTTCAACCTGACAAAACACAATAGAAATTCTGCACTCAGAGACGGACACTCATCTGGAATCGTGTAGGCCTTTGCAACATAAGGAATACACATGCCAAGTATGAGCTCCGTTCATCCAGAAGTGGGCGAAATATCTCGATTTACACGTTACAATTAGCCCAAATACCCTTTTTTCCAACTTTTCCGATTTTGTATTCCTTGACTGAGTCATAGGAATATTTGGTATGTGGGGTCCTCATAATGAGTACATGATTCCTTCTGTTTTGGGTTCAGGTCAAACGTCATCTGAGATTACCAGTGGTTAAAGTCTGAAAACCTTGTAAACACGATGTAGTCTGTATGTATGTATCTTCCTTATGGAAAGCGCAATACACATGTTGTTCTTGATGTAGACCGGGGGTCATTTCGAGGGAAAGTTGGAAAATTTAGAAAGAATGATTTTTCGGCAATTTCAGCTTGTTGACACGATAACTCAACCACACCTGGATGGATCAAGTTCAAACTTGGTATGTACCAAAAATGAGTACATGATTTCCATTGTTTTGCGGATCAGTTCGAATGTCATCTGAGGTAACCAGAGGTCAAAGTTTCCGAACCCTGTTGAGTCCAGTATGCTTGGTCCGATCGAGCTTACATTTAGTATGTGGCTTTCTCATGGGAGCACAAGAAATCTATTGTTTTCGCTGTAAACCGGGTTCAATTTGAGGACAAATCGAAGAATTGATATTTCGGCGAATTGTGACTTGTTGACACGATAACTCGATCCCACCTGGATTGATCAAGTTAATTCTTGGTATGTGGGTTCCCCATACTGCGTACATGATCTGAATTGTTCGGGGTTAGTTAGAAGTTCATCCGAGGTCACTGGAGGTCAAGGTATGAAAATCTTGTTCACGCGATGAATCCAGAATGCTTGGTCCGATCGAGCTGGAAATCAGTATGTAGCTTTCTTTTGGGAGTACAAGTACCCTGGTGTTGTTGGTATAGACCGGGGGTAATTTTCAGGGAAAATTGAAATAAAAATGTTGGCTCGTCAACACGATACCTCCGCCTCACCTGGATGGACCGAGCTCATGTAGGTGTGTGGGTTCCCTGTAATGAGTACATGATCCCGATTGTTTTGGAGTCAGGAAAAAAGTAATCTGAAGCCAACAGAGTTCGATGTCCGGGACCCCTTGTTGACACTATAAGTATGGAATGCTTTGTCCGATCTGCTGAAATGTGTAACTGTTTTGGCCGTTTTGACTAGTCATGGGAAAAATGGAAATTGTGAAATTCCAGCTTGTTAACACGACTCTACATGGATGGATGAGATCTACTTGGAATGTTGTTTGGTCCTAATGAGTTGACGATACCACTTGTCTTGGGGTCAGGGCAGAAGTTATCTGAGGTCAACACAGGGAAAAGTAACGGAATCCTTGTGAACGCCATGAGTCCAGAATGCTTGGTCCGATCAACGTGTAATTCGGTGTGAAGCAGTGGGAAGGAAAATAAATTTATTTCATTCTCCACAATTATGCGACCTCTACACAACAGACGTCCAATATCAAAAGGTCATATATAAATGACCTTTTATTGGAGCTGCAGTGCTCCAACACTGGTGTCAGTATTGGTGGGTCGCTTTACAACTCGTTCGCATATGCTGATGACATCTCCTTGTTTGCAGTTTCTGCATCCGGTCTTCAGGAACTTATTAACACCTGTGTGCAGTATAGTTCTAGATGGCGTTTCAATTTCAATAAGGATAAGTCTAAATGTATGATAGTAGGATGTTGCCCTCTAGAAGAGGAACCCACTTTCTATATGACAGGTTCTGTTATGCAGAATGCAAATAAGCTAGAAATCCTTGGCAATGTTTTTAATTCTAAAGGTACCAGTCTAGATCATGTCAATCAGCGGGTTGCTAAGTGTAGACAATCATTCTATAGTCTCTCCCCTGCTGGTATGTTGTACCCAGGGGCTTCTCCAGAGGCCCAAATTCATCTCTTCAATAGTATATGTCAGCCTACCTTAGTTTATGGTAGTGATTGTATGAATATCAGTGATAATGAAAAAGTCAAATTGAATTCTAATCAGTGTAAGCTTATCAAGCAGAGTTTGGGTTTGAGCAAACGTTCATACAATACCGTTATTTTACAGGCCCTTGGGGTTGCCAATGTGAAGGATATTATCGACAAAAATATTTGTTCACTATTTCATAGAGTTTTCCGGGTCACTAGTCCAGCCAGAGAACTTTGTACTTATAACCTAGCTTATTATTTACTCCATGGTCAGGTCACTCACGGGTCACTTGTTGAGAGGGTACTCAGTTCCAATAGTTCGCCTGTGAGTCTGGTTTTCAAGCCCCCAGTGGTTTCCGATCAGTGCAATATTCCTGATGGTCACGTCGATTCTGTGAGAATGCTACTGAATAGTGAAAATTTCATCAAACCCCATTCAGAGGAGCATATGCTTGTTCACCTTTTAACATCGCCGTTTTAACTGTATTTTAAATATTTTTCTATGATTCAGAATTTCATTTTCTAGATTTTTATGAGGGTGTCGATATTTGCGATAGACGTTTTGTTGTATATAGTAATTATATATTCTGTATTGAATTC
>JAODTT010013234.1:0-10690 GCA_025400115.1 Pentamera pediparva
TAGTGAACAGAGAGCTGGACTATATGCCAGTGAATATGGGCATTTATACAAGGGTTTCAGGCAACATTTGAGATGAAGTTGGAATGTCGTTAAAAAAAATCGTTTTTTTATATTTTTTCAAAAAAATCCTGCTGTAATCATGCTATTAAAACAGCAAAGTACGCCGTGCATGCACTGTTGGATGAATGAAAGTCGGGACAAGATAATATTGTGGAAGTTTCAATTTCTGCCCTGGTTTGGCTGCGGCTGCTCTCAGTGCTGTATCCAGGGGTCACCTCGGGCCCACGCCCAGAATGTTTGCCAGAATGAAGGAATATTTTGTAAAATGCCTACAATGATGAAGGCTGGTGCATCAATATTTCGTCTCCAAATTGCGGGAAGATGCGAAAGGTGTACTTTGATTTAAAATTTGGTCAGGTGACCCAACCCAACGAACCGCCATTGGAGAAATATCACACGGCGATAAAATAAAATATCGCGTCACGTTGTGTCACGTCGCGTGCAGTGAGGACGGGCCTTTACATGCATACACCGCTTCTGGATTTAGATACCTGCCATTTCGTTGCTCTACCTAGATTAGATTCTGGTAACATGTCACTTTTTGGCTGCTATGTCACTGATATCAAAAATTGAAATGCATTCAGGATTGGAAAGCCAACTCTGCATTATTATATCCCCACTTCGGAGACATTAGGATTTGGCTTCGTCATCTCTGCCGCCGCCATCGCTGTCCTTGCGGCCAGAAGATGTTCAGGTTAGCGCAATAACTCTCCAATGCATGCAATGTCTGATCAACCCGAACCTTGGCACACATGTCGGCCCACAAGAAATCTCTTTCGTCTCTTCGGATTGATTCGAAACTTCGAACACATGTTTGCCATAGTGGAATCTCGGATGGGTTCAAAAGTGGGCATGCCGCACCACTCTGACAGCAGCCATCTTGGATCTTTGGCAGAACTGATTTTGTCACGGCAGTTGTTGTAAAATCTATGTATTAACTGTAAGACCATGCCAAGTTGTGTCTATGTCAGCTGCGTCAATACACAGACTTATCATAATATTTTCTGTATTGGCTGAATGAAACTCTAATCCCTAACCAAATTCTAAACCTAGTTATGACTACAATCAATTTTATTCGATGTAAACAGCAATCATGTCAGTAGTTGTAAAATCTACGTATTTGAAGCTGATTGACCATTTCTGTATTGGTCGAATGTCACTCTAATCCCTAACCTAATCCTAACAATGAATACAATCAACTTTAATCCCATGCAGACAGCCAATCACGGCAGCTGTTGTTAGATCTATGTATTGAGCCTTCATGTACAATGTGCAGTGTACACCGCACATTGTACATGGAGTTTAACCCTTGATGTACAATGTGCAGTGTACATTGCCGTTGAATGCTCCACTTCGAAGGAAGAAAGAAAAGACTTCCCAAACCCCACTACCTTCAAAATACCCTTATTTTGAAGAGAAACGGTTCACCTTTCGAATAAGCATAAAACATATCGGGGTCTACTGTACGTGGAGCAAATTTGATTTTTCTTTCATCAAAGTGTTTGTTTACAAACAAAAAAACAAGAAGAAATTGATTTTTATTTCAGAAGATTCTACCGAGCCTGTCCTACCTTTCATGAAACTAATAACAAGTCAAAGAAGCTATTTCCGGAGCACTGGGCCTATATCTTAATGGTTATGGAGCTACGATCAAAAAGAGACCAAAATCCAATCTCAAAAACATTGATTTCTGTGGGGTCGACTTTTATTTCGTCAAAATTCAGTCGTGACTCTGAACGGGGCAGTTGACCCATCAATTCGTGCAGAATGCATATTTGTATATTCGTAAGGCCGTATAGTGATATAGCGCCATCAGTTCGGGAGCCTTCGGCCAAAAAAGTTTGTGTTCTTCAGTTTCGCGCAACTGCTCCCTACACTATCATCAGCTAATAACCCAGGTTTCAAGTCAAACTTTTTCTGCTCAAGACGCCCTGGCGGCATACTTCGAACTGGATGAGGAGGACGTGAGCCCGTGCACCTCTGTAAATAGATGTTTCTCATCAGGATTAGGTGAATTATTCCATTTTTTTAGGCCTAGGGTTAGTCTAGGCCAACCCTAGTTGTCGATGTTGGCCTGGCCTAGGCTCAGTGTACTGTTTACCATGTTAGGCCATTACATATTTTCGGCGATGGATAATTAGGTCAAAATATCTCCCTAAAATACATGGATATGACATTTGAGTGATAGATCAGGGTCATTTACCAGTGTAGAAGGATAATTGAGTGAAATGATTCACCAAACTCATGATTCAATGAAAATTATGTATGATTCATATATCGTATATTTCATCGGGAATATGCCAACATATTTGGGTTGGGCGGCCATTTTGTTTATATTTTTGGATTCGCTCACGTTTTATCTTCCCATTTATGATTGGGTTGCATTTGCAGAAATTCCTCTAAATTTGTGAAAATGGCCATCAAATGCAGTCGTCCTGATTGTTCCATATCGCCGGTACATGAGGGTTGACTGATGTCAGCTACATTGGCTCAATGTCGACAGGAGGATATCTGCTTAGGTGTAATTTTCAAGTTCATCAAGTTCTCTATTACCCCCAGTAAACTGCTCTGACAGAGCTACAGTTAGTATATATGCTCTGCCAATGACACAGAGCAAAACATTGGTGAAATTCTCAAAACTGCTGATTCAAGGATGTTTTCCACATGGCTCCCTGCATTAGGATTTAGCAAGCAGCATAAGAGAGTCTTGTTTCATTGTCTAACTTTAGGCAAAATCTGAAGACTTTAATCTGTATGGTATTGCACTTTTTGTCTTTGGGGTTGTATTACACACAACAGTCTCAAGGTAGCAGCACCTAAAAAATGCCTCGTTCAATATCATCCATTATTCATTGTGTGTAGAACAACTCAATCAAACATGTTCAAGATTAAGTATATAATACCAAAGGTGATTTTAGTGAGAATTGACCCAGGCATCATTATAAGGAAAATGTTAGAATTTAGTGTGTAATATTTCAATGTGTATGTGTCTTTTCTACTGCTCATATGCACAGGACAAAGACTTGTTCTCTTTAGCTAAAATCATCTTTGCTCTACTCACCAGTGACGGTAACAGTAAATATGCAGGTAGCAAGGTTGAGGTTGCCGTCACGGAATGAGTAGGTGACGGTCGTCGACCCGATGGGAAAGAAATCCCCTGGCTGATGGGAAGCAGTCGCCTGTGGCACTTCTCCTGAGTTATCTTGAGCCATTGGCATGAGGAAGGTCACGATGGCACCATTAAAGCCTGGGGGAGCGGGGGTTACCACAGGCTCCATGGGACAGTTGAATACCTCCGGTGGCTCATTGTCAACTGTAAACATGGGAGAAGAGAGATTCGAAGCAATCCTTTTTAAAAACAACATCCCTAATCATCTCCACCAAAAGGAACCCACTTTCCTGCAGGGGACACTTTGACCACAACTTCCCGACCACTCCATATGTACAATTGGTCAATGATCATACTGACCAACTTTCATGATCATCCGATCCATTCTGTAGGAGTAGAAGCCTCTTGACCATTCAAACAAAATGGCTGAGATTCACCACTGAATGACCTTCGACCTCAAATTCCTGACCACCCCATTTGTACCATCGGTCAATGATAAAACTGACCATTTTTCATGATCATCCAATCAATTCTGCAGAAGTAGAGGCTGCTTGACCATTCAAACAAAATAGCTGAAATTGACCCATAGATGACCTTTAACCTAGAATTCCAGAACACCTAATATGTACTATTGGTCAATGATGATACTGACCAACTTTCATAATCATCAAATCCAATCTGTGCGAGAAGTATTTTTCTCACATGGTCTTCAAAATGACCATTTCGGCCAAAATGACCCCTAGATGACCTTTGACCTTCAATCCCTGAACATATGTAAATAATAATAATAATGATCAATACTTATACTCATATAGCGCATAATAATAAAAGATATTCTCTATTCTCTATGTAGCATCGGTACCCTATGATAATGACAAACTTTCATGATCATTGGATTCAAACTCTAGGAGAAGCATTTGGTAGATTTTCCCAAAATGGCCCAAATTGACAACTAGATGATCTTGGACCTCTAATTTGTCAACACCCTTCACTTGGTCATCATTGTGACCAAGTTTCATCATGATTCATCAAAGGGTGTATTGAATCAATTGTGAACAGACAGATAGATAAATAAACATGCATGATCACAATGGCTCACCTAGCCATATGGTTGAGATGAGCTGAAAATGAGATGTTATTTGAAGAAAAAAAAATGAACTAAAAAAGTGACTGGGACGGGGCCTAAGTTTGGGTAGGATGGTGGAGGACAACCAATCATATTTGTTCAGGCCTTATGAAGGTGTGCATGAAGGTTATGGCCATGGGGTTGGAACTACGAATGGATTCATCAGAAGACATGATAGGAAATTTATTAGAGATGTAAAGGTTATACAAGGGGGAGAATGTATCACACAGCACACGTTGTTGGTTTTTGACATTAGGATCAAGAAATTGAAGGAAGTGAAATGCCTCCTCCTATCCATTGCTAAGTACCACTATAGAGATTTCAGAAGTTGTGTTTGTCGAGGGGATTCCACTGACGTGGCTGTCCACTTTAGGGCAGTGCACTGTATGAAGGGTGCGGGGCAAATCCCCCAGGACCACTGAGTCTGGGAAAGAAGAAGACCTTGAAATTGGTGGGCACTGTGCTGGTGGTGCAGAGGTGTCGTCCACCACTTCGCAATAGGCGCCTCAGCTCAATCCGAGACAGGCGGTCCGGTTTGGTTACTGGAACATCCTCTCACTTCACGAGGATGCCAATTTGCCTGTCTTATCGAGGGAGCTTGATAGGCTTGGCATCAGTGTTGCAGCATTCTCTGATGTGCACCGGCTGGGGTTCTGGTAGGATCAGTGTAGGTGGTTACATCTATCATTGGTCTGGTCGTGACGAGGGTTGGCGTATGCAGGGGGTGGCTGTTGCTGTCGCCAACCTCCATGTCCCTTCGTTCTTACAGGTAACGCCATTCAACGAGCTTATGATGCGACTGCAGATCACCCACACTGTGGGTGTTCTTTCTGTGGTCGTAGTGTACGCTCCGACTGGGGTGAGTGATGACTTAGTGAAAGAAGATTTCTATACCCAACTCATTTTGATGTTTAATTCTGGTCCCCATGCATGGCTTCACAGTCTCAGGCTTCTCGACTCCGCCAGGAGTCGGGGCCTCATGATTGCTATCTAATATGGTTCCAGAGATCTGATGCGAGATGCTGGACTTGGTTTTCCAATGATGGTGTCACAGTTAGGGAGATCGACCATGCACTCATAGATGGGAGATGGAGGTTGCTCATGAACTCCACAACATGGGAGGTGGGTTGTGAATCTGTGAACTATGACACTTACCCCATGTTGGACCATGCACCCCCCAAGAGCCCCCCTTGCATATCTGGCAGAAACACAAAAGCCAGGGTGGGCCACCCAATCATCCAACTCATTTTTCCAGGCTAAGAGTCTGTACCATGTGTATCTTGGCCTATCGTTTTCTCAACTTTTCTTCAAGTATCAACAATCTGGATTCAGGAAATTCATCCTTCAAAAGCTTGCCAGCGTGATCAGTATTCCTTGTGGTTCTGTTGATTTTGAAGATTTGTGTTGTCTCTCTCAATCGTTTTTCGCATTAGTCGATTTGGCCTGATTGAGCTGCGCCTAACATGGGGAGTAACATGGGGTAAGTTGAATATGTGAAACAGATTGCAAGGTATTCAGGAGTGTCCAGCACTCATCATAGACTACTTGTTATTACTCTTCAGCATAAATTCAAAATCCTGAGGGAAGCTCCTCCAGGCTTCAAGAAGTTTGATGTTAGCCAACTGAAGGGCCCGGATATGCACAGGGAATGCGGGTAGGCTCGGTCAGTTGTTCAAGAGAATGACGGACTTCAAATCTTACATCCTCAAGGCTGCCGAGGAGCGCATCCCGGAGCATCTTGGGAGGACTGCTGGGGCACTTTGGAGGGATACAGTTGATCCCAATGGTAAGACCAGGCTTTCTAGGGAGCCCTGGAGCATGGCTGGAGAGAATGCGCCATGACCGGGAAGAGGAGGTCCAGCGTCTTTGTGAGTCAGTTGAGCATCACCTGGCAACAGGGGCTGCACAGCTGGCCTACTACGCGATTGGGAAACTCCGTTACTCAGCTTCGGCGGTGTGTTGCCCAGCTGTCAAAGCAGTTGATAGCGAGGTCTTGACTGATGAATCCGATGTAGGGACTGTTGGGCTGGGTACTTTGAGGATTTGTACAAGGCTGATCCACCAAGCATGGGAATTTAGATGGATGGTGTGGCTTCCCTGGTGGCTAAACCACCTGTAGATTGCAACATGCCTACCATCGTGGAGACTCAAGAGGCATTGGAGCAATTGAAGGGTGGCAAGGCGCCTGGGATTTGTGGCATACATCCGGAGATGCTTTTGGCTGGTGGTCAAGCTGTCAAGGAGGTGTTGCATGGACTCATTTGCTCAGTTCGGAGCTACGGTGTCATCCCAGCTGACTGGGAAAGAGGGCTTATATAGGGGAGGGTGATGCTCAGGACTCCGACAACTTCAGGGGGTTACACTTCTGTCAGTACCTGGCAAAGTCTTTGCTAGTATCATCCGGAACAGGATTCGTCATCAGCTTCTTGCACTTCTTCCACGGTGGATTGCTTCTTGGTGCTCTGTGTCTTGTCTGAGCAAATGCGCAAGTTCGGTAAGAGCTTCCTTGTAGCCTACATCGACTTCCACAAGGCTTGTGACTCTGCGTGCAGAGAGGCTCTCTGGAGAATCCTCGATCAGTATGATGTGCCAACACACATCGTGCAACTGATATCATCTCTGTATTCTGGTACTGCTGTGAAATGTGCTGAAGGGTCTCTGACTTCTTCCCTGTTGTTTCAGAGTAAGGCAGGGTTGTACACTAGCACCTACACTTTTCAACACCTGTATGGACTGGATTATGTAGAGGGTTGTGGCGGTCGCGGATTGTGGGGTTTCATCTGGTGGAGTCAGGGTTTCTGACCTGGATTTTGCAGATGAGGCTGCTTTGCTTGCTGAGTTTGTGGATTCTCTGATGGATGTCCTGGAACACTTAGTTGTGAGGCTAATCCGTTGGGACTTCACGTGTCATGGACTGGGACCAAGATCCAGTCCTTTGGTGATGCTGTAGATAGCGCTGTTGAGTCAGTGCAGGTGTTGGGTGTGAGCGAGGATGTCACTGAATTTTTCGCTCACCCTGGCAGTGTCATTTTGTGGCACTGGGTCTTGCGAGACTTAGGTCAGTAGACACCTCGGGCGGGCATACAGTGTCATGAAGTCACTGGATAGTGGCAAGTGGCAGTCACGATATCCAAGCAAAGGAACCAAGCTCTTTGTCTCCAGCTTAACTGTGCTTCCAGTCTTGCTATACTCTAGTGAGGTGTGGAGGCCCACTGTTGGATGAGGCGAAGACTGGATTCCTTCCTGACTACCTCACTTTGCCGTATCCTTGAATACTGCTGGCAGGACTGTGCGTCCAACGTCAGGGTACTTGGGGTAACGGAGTAGGTGAAGGTCACCTGTCCGATTTGTGATCCTCAACTGCGCTTCTTCAGGCATATGGAATGCCTCTTGGCAGAAGATCCCGTCCATCGCGTCCTGTGAGCACAGGACCCAGTGGAATGGAGTCCCCTGCCGGGGTGGCCACGTAGCTCTTGGTTGACACAGCTGCACGGGTACCTCAGGGAGTTGGGGGGATGGGTCAGGCTCAGGCCTGGCTGTTTGCTCAGAGGAAGCTGGGTGATTGGAAGCAGCAGATGGATGCTGCTAGGTGCCTCCCAGGCATGTGCTCCCTTGAGTGAGTGAGTGAAATGCACCGCTGTCACTAGGAGAAGAGTGTGAAAACCAAATGTGACTGAGACGAAATCTAAATTCAAAACCAAACTTGAAGATTGGAAGCTCAACTAGAATTCTAGTGTGGATGACAGTTGGATCTTGTTCAGAGAGCAGTTTGACAAAAGGTTTGGCGAGGCATAGAGAGACTGAGGAAGTGCTGGTTGCAGTTGCGCTCAGTGCATACACAAAGCAAAGACCATAGACCAAGGCCTGTCACAAGCAGGGCAGTCTATGAGGCTGTAAGAGAGAAGCCGAGGTTAGAAGGTTTTCAGATATCTTGAGACCTGAGGATTAGCAGGTCAAAATTCTCAGGATGACGAAGTTGAATCAAGATGTGATCAGAGCAAGAGCAGTGTCTGAGCAAGTAGTACTTGTGATATGAAGCAAGCTTGGAAGAGTTACTATGAGAAGTTGCTCAACACAGAAATAGAGTGGTATAGGGTGAATCCTCCACATGGTGATCCAGTTGGAAGGCCAGCCACTAGAATTGAGGAAGATCAAATTAGGAAGGCAGTCAATGAGATGAAAATTGGCAAAGCTGCTGATTCCTCAAGTATTGTTGCAGAAATGTTGAAAGCTGTAAGTGAGGGAGGTGTTGACAGGATTACAGACTCAGTTAACAGAATCATTTGAGAATGACAGCTCAGCACCATATTAAATTGTTAGGTAAGAGGTAGTTATCATTTGCCTATTCTGATGGATTAGGTAATGGAAGTTGTTGAAAGAGTCATCGAGAAGCTTCTTATTAGAGTGTGTATGAACCAGATGCAATTTGGCTTCATACACCATTCCTGTTCTGAGACAGCTCCAAGAAGACGAAATAAAATTTTGCATTTGGGGACCTAGAAAAGGCTTCTGACTGAGAACCCCATTAAATGATCCATGAGAAAGCTCGGTGTCGAGGAATGGCTAGTCAAAGTATCCAGTCCAGTATAGTCCAGTCTATGTATTCGAATACACATCAGAGTTGATAGTTCTTCTAGTGATGAGTTTGAAATACAGTTCATCAGAGTTAGGTTTTGAGTCCTTTGTTGTTTATCATGGTGTTGGAAGCCTTGTCTGAGGATTCTAGAACTGGCTCCCCTTGTGAATTTGTGTATGCAGATGACTTGGTTTTGATCGGCGAGTCCATGGATGAACTTCAGCTTATTATTAAATGTATTACCTGGAGGTAGGTATGCATTCGAAGAGGATACGTGTTGACACTGAGAAGACAAAGGAGCTGGTTAGTGGTGGCAGTGCTGCTAGTTCAGCAGAGGTTGATAAGTTTTCATCTGTAGGACAGGTGTTAGTGGTAATTCATTCTCTGTAGCCATTGTAAACAGCATTGGGTTCACAAGAGATGTAGTGGTATCAAGGGTTGACTGGAAGAAAATCTTCAGTACAAGTGCAAAAAGTGCAGTGACCCTGTAGAGTATGAGTGAACTGGATACAGGGCTGGCTGATGGTGAGTTTTTGAAGGTAGTGCAGGATTTTTGTTACGTCGGTGACACTACTTGTGTTTAGTGGTGGGACAGACATGTGTCTCGGCCAAAGTCAGGGATGCCTGGAAGAGATTCAGGAAGCAGTTTCCGTCATCAAGTAGAACCATGAATGGTCCCCACCTAAAACAGCAGAGTTTGTGCACCTTTTATGAGAAAGCTATACATTTCACCTTGATAGAATCAAAATTTTAGTTTTTCTTCACATGACATCTGAACCGACCCAGAAGCATTAAGGTTCATGTACTCATCAGAGGAAACATATAAAGCCTTATCCATTCATGGTGGGTTTGAGTCATCATGTTTTCAATCTGAAATTGAAGAGAATCTAGATTGATCACAATTGTTTTATTTTCGTATTAACATGAACGGCTGCGGGTCTTCACCAGAAACAATAGGGATGTCACACACTACAAGAAAACAGACACAAGCACACACATACATACATGACTGCTGCAAACAAAGACAAGGAAAATAAACATTTGATGTATGATCAGCATACATACCAGACACTACAACGCTGAAGTTGCACTGTGCCACGTTGTTGCTCCCGTCAATGAAGATATAGGCCACCACTGTTGTCCCAAGAAGAAAGAATTCCCCCGGGTTGTGAGTGGCCACCACTTCTGGGTCTACGCCAGAGTTGTCAATGGCCGTTGGAACCATAAATGACACCATAGCACCATTCGTGTTTGCCATTGCCATGATCATGATATCATCCGGGCAGTTGGTTATTACCGGGGCTATAGTGTCAATAGGGGGTGGCGCTGAAAGTGAAATGGAAAAAATATAGTCGGCTCGTGTACAATTAATAAAGTACACATGTGCAGGGTAAACTGCCAACATGGGTCTCCATAGTTGTGGTAGGTGACATTTGTGCCAATTTTTTTGTCAGTCCAACATTGCCCTGGAGAGTTATTGCGCTAACGCCTGAAGTTTCTGCCGGCAGCGCCAGCTACACATAAAAAACCATGATATCCCCGGACATTACTTGTGTCACAGGGATATAATACACAAACAAGAGTGCCAATTGCACAGTAGCTCACCTATTATTATACAGCAATGCACACCATACATTCTTCATACCTGAAAATGATCAAGTGTGCTCATCTTGCAATCAGTCAATCATGCAATTTGTCATTAACTTCACTAAGTACATTGCAGTCCATGATTATATGATAGTGAGTGCAATCTTCACCCCCAAATGGCCCCCAAGGGTTAAATGACCCCCATATGACCACTGGCAAAAAATCTCTGAAC
>JAODTT010013345.1:0-16010 GCA_025400115.1 Pentamera pediparva
ATGAAAGGGTATCCATGACCCAATGTTAGGCAGGCAGAGAAATGGTTTGTCTAAAAATTGGCAAAGAGGCATCCCTCAATGTTGCTGCATAAATTACGCCAAATTTGACCTTTGCTGACCTCAATTACCTCCAAGGTACACTCTAAAAACTCTTGGGTCATATTCGTGACCCAAACCGGGGGTCAGCCATCCGTCGACGCAATTAGGGTCGTGTCGTGTCTGTATTGACCCAGAAATGGTCTATTCGTCATGACACAGTTTGGAAATAGGCCGAACAGCACACGCACCATGCATGGGATGTAGGCTACAGACGTACACGGAACTGTACGTACGTTCCTGGTCGGTACCCGGTACGTACGGTGAAGGTGAATACCAGTGCATGCGCTGCATGATCGCACCCGCGACTTTCAATATCGAGCTCAAGAATTCGTGGACTGCGAACGACTAGCTGTTTGGAAGAAATGGATTCCTTCGTGAAAGAAAAACTGGAAGAATGGGGCTTGATGAAATGGGCGGACTCCTTCGAAGGTATGATTCCATATGATAGTAATTTTAGTATTGAGAACTGATAGACTGGCCGAAATTTGAGACTGAAAATTGAAGTCGACACCTATGAAGAGTCGCTGGTTAGCCTAGCCTCATATTCGCTCGTTGACCTATAACGTTAGGCTACACTGGTTAGAGCACAAGTGTTTATGCATGCAACATCGTGTACATCTGAACAGTTACAAATCTGAAAAAATCTTATTAATCATGGCTGATTTTCTGTCTAATCCGCATCCTACGTGTGTGATTCGATACTCCGGTACATATTTTACTTGTTCAAATGGGTATTTAGTCTTAATATATATTATTTTAGAGCCATATTCTGCAGGCCTTTATAGGCCCTAGGCCTAAGTGTAATAAACTGAACAAAATTGTACAAGGGATGATAACTGATACATCACCATTCAGTAGTCCATCCAATTTTCATGTGTGGGTAGATATATCATACAAACTGACGAAGATGTTTTTCAACACAGAAACTGGAAAGTGAAAACTGCCCCGGTTGAAAAATACAGCAGTTTGGGGTCTATGGGTGTAGGCAAGGCTAGGGGTATGAATATCCGGATCTAGGCATGCGAATGTTTCAGAAAAATGGACACTGTTTCGTACGAAAGCTTATAGCGATTTCGTGAGTACGAAAAACCCGAACAGTTTGTGTTATTTCGTACAAACCTGATTCAAACTATCTAGGCCTATTCCTGTTATCCAATTTCAACACCCATTTTGAATGGAAGATCCAGATTGGAAATGCTGGTGCCGTGAACAGGACCTGATCCTCGAGAGAGCCTCCTTGATCTTATGATAGGGTATGAATATGGGTGGGGTTAAATTCCAAAAAATGTTGTAATTTCATCATAGATGATGCTTCAAATCACATTCTGCATTTTGGACCATGTTCCTCTCCTACTGTACTCCCAGTTCGCGCGCCCTCATCAGGCTTCGCTTGCCCATGTTTTTTGGACACACATGTGCCTTTTCTTTAAAAAAAAACTGAACGACTGAGGCTCCATCGAGAGGGCGCTTGGGAATTAGAGGGCATTTTTTGCCATAAAAATGTGATTTTAGGCAATTTTCTGCGAGCTGCATCTCACTCTCAGTGCACACTCGGAGTCTGTGGAATTCAGCACTCCATATTCATGATGGAAATGACTAGGCGTTTTCCACCGGAACAAATCAACGACTTGGCACATTTTATAATTTTTCTTGAAAATAGAAATAGAGAGGGCCTGGCAATTTGTATCCTGAATATTGGGGATATAGAGGGACTCGATGGAACAAGTTTCACTAATTATTCCATTGAGATATGGCCTATGATGAAAATTTTGGAAAATTGTATTTTTCCAGCAAAAAGCGCCCGCTAATCGTAAACGCCCTTACTAAGCATCTGTCGTTTATACTTTTTTGGAAAGAAAGAACACTCGTGTGTCCGAATAAACAAACAACAGAAAATATGAAATTTTCCGGAACAACACCACACATATATCAGATCAAAGAGGCTCCTTGAGGGCGCACAAAAATAATCGGAGGACAAAGTCCAGGTATTGACTTTGCCAATATTTGGCCATTCGAACCCCACCCCTAAACACGGCTGCATTGTTCAACCGGAGCAGTTTCTCCGATGGAAAACATGATATTTGTCAGTTTGTTTGTATGAAAATTATATATCTACCCACAAAAATAAATTGGATGGAATTTTGAAGGGTGATTTCTCACCAACTGGTTTCAAATACAGAATGTGGCTCGATCTTCGATGGTGTGTAAGCCTGCTCGATTTCTCAATACTTGTGACACATCCAACTTGTTACTTGTTTGAGATTCAGAAAAATATCTCTTTAAAGAAAAATACTTTCCAGATTATTTCCAGAAAATTACTTTTCACAAAGAAGAAATTACTTTCCAGAGCTTCGCTCGTTGAGGAAAGTCCCAGTGTCCCACCCAACTTGGGCTATTCATTCGGATAATTTTATCATGTCTTTCTAGTTTCAAAACTGTGGATACTGTGCCTGAATGGAAAAATGTACACAATTTAGCTGAGGTTGAAAATGGGCAGTTTTAGTTTCTCTCCGAATGAGGGACACCAAACCTCTCTGGATGTTAATGGCAATTTTTCTGAAAAGAATTCCTCACTGAGTCTAAGGTGCATCAGCATGAATCCCACACTTTCTCATTCCTGCAGAGAGGATGATCATTTGTGGAAAATTCCAATTTTTTTCTGCGACCAAAATTGGCATAAACTAGACATCTCAAATTGTTACTTGTTTGAGATACAGAAAAATAGCTCTATCCATCAATCCCTTCCCAAATAATTACGAAATACGAATGACCACTAATGCTGCTAGTTTTAGCGAGAGTGCTAGATCCAGCTCTGTACATCAGACGGCTGCCCTCATATACTATACATGTATAGTCTAGCTGATTTGGCAGATTTCACATGAAATTCTCCCTGCATATGGCCAGCTGATGTGTTGACAAGTGTTGTTGAGTTGTACTGTTCTAGTTCTAGACTGACGTTATATTTTGTGAAATCACAAGCAGGAACCATCAAGGCAAAACTGAAATGACTGCAATTCACAGCGATTCTGTCAGCTACTGTACAGGTATATGATCTAGATGTAAATTATGTGGTCATTTGGAAGTACTAAGTTAGCTCAGGTTTACTCATTCACTATCTCCGATTTCTAGTTCTCCAGTAGCTGCTACTGTATTGACAGTACAGTAGCTGGCCCAAGCACTGTTGGTTAGGCTAAATTCACTGTGTATCTTCCATACAATAATGTATGCTAGCCTAGTTCATGTATTCAATCACAGTGAAATGTACTGTACCCGTGTGTGGATCATTACGATCCGGGCCTAATTTAAATCAATTCAGAACTACCGGTCAGTGTGTGTGTGTGTGTATGCTGTACATCACGCTTGTTCATTAGCGTGATATCTCAAAAACACTCAATGCTATGGGGAAGAGGGTCAAGTGTTCTTTACACATTTCCTTGTGAGGCTCGGTCACACTGTCGCGATAACGGTAAAATAGTTTGGACTGCTGGCGTGGTCAGTGGCAGTGCCCATCAAACTATATATACTAGTTGATAGAAACACATTGTGACCAGATAGGAATGTCGTTCATGTGTGACCCGGGCGATTGAGATTGCATTCAAGCGCCTATTATTGTTATCGCTACAGTGTGACCAATGCTTCAGGCCATGCCGCTCGGTTTTGGCACACTGGCCCAGTAGCTCACCAATCTGACTGAATAATTTTCTGGGGAAACTGGTTGGAAAACAGAAGAAATTGGATGCTGGGAATTGGCAAAATTTCGTCAGGATTAGTAAATTGACTCATTGAGTGGGAAAAAATTCCCTGCAGGTTATGCAAGAAACGCTCTCTGGTTCAAAGTGGTTCCTACAGTAGGTTCTGTCTAGGAGCTTCGTTAGTCCAAAATGAGTAGAAGCTCTGAATTTCCAGTATTTACTCGGTTTCAAAGAAATTCAAGAATTTTATTCAGTTAGGGTAAGAAATTTGTGCCGAGCAATAAGGCTGAAATAGACCGGGTATTCCGTGGTATTTTTCTGTGGCGGACGGGACATTTTGCACGAATAAAACGTGATTTACTCAAAATAGATGACCTCCATGGTGATATGACATATTTATTCTGAATCAGCCTGATTGAAAGTACCCTCGACTATGATCAACTACTATCATTTCAGTAATAACATCGAAGGTCAATGTAAATAGCCTAATTAATGTGCATTGCGGACGGGACAGGAAAAGGACATGGATATTCGATGGTTGGAGTTAAACTCGAATTGTTCTTTTGGGTGGGTTTGGTTAGTAAGCTACTCTCAGAAAACACCTTTCAACTAAGAATAGTTAGGCAAATTTGGAGGGACTACCCCTGGGACTGGGACTTCAATGCTCCCCAAAATAATAGGTGTTGCGGACGGGACATTCCCAATGCTGCGGACGGGACAGTATCAATATACCTGTACACAGTTTTTTTAGTGCCCCCTCGACTGAGTTAGCACAAAAAATGACCGATAATGCAGGGTCATAGAGTGCAAGTCTCCACTGTGAGAGAATATGATGTGTTCGGATCCCCCCCCCCTAAAGAACACCCAGGCTGACCCATGTGGCAGCTTACAACATGCAGCTAAGTATAAACAGTGAATATAGTGATTGATGACAAGGTAGGATTGGGAGGAGTACAGGTGTGGGGTACCTTTTATGCTATACTATCTCTAAATAATGTCCCGTCCACACAAAATGTCCCGTCCGCAACAGCTTCCATTAATTAATTACTCAGGGTGAATGAATGCAGTGGAGAAAAGGGTGACTCAGGGTAGTGTTAGATTGTAGTCAGTGAGAGAATCCTCGAAAACAAGGAAATTACACCAATCATTGACGAGTTATAGGCCTATTAAGAATCTTTCTAAAATTGTTGCGGACGGGACATTACAATCTTCACTAAATAATTAGTATTAATTATCAGCACTGCAGAAATGATGAATTTGAATCAAGAGATTGTATACACATGCAGAATATGTCCTGCCTACTCTTAGTTCATACCTCCTCTGTCCCACTCTACGATGGTTCGTTTACTCTATCCATTAATCAATTACCATATACATTGTACATCATTCCGACAATCTCTGCCAAAAGTAGCTGGGACAAATCCCGGTTCCCCCATATCAATGTTGCACACTGCAATATTTCGCAAAGAACATGTTTCAGCTCTCAACATTGCAATTTTTTACAAGTCAAAAGTTCATAACTTGGAACTACAGGTATGACTTGTGCACTTGAATAATTGACCAATCACAGGTGCATACTTTATTTTGATATTTTCACATTCATGTCTAATTTACTGTGGAATGCCCAATTTACTGTGGAATGCCCATAGCCACGCCCGGCGTGGTGACAACCTGGTCTACTAAGGTACAGTAGAGTGATTTGTATGATGTAAGTTATCACTGAAGCCTTCAAGCAGGATCTCTACAATGATGTTGAGATTTTCACGATGTACATTGTACTTTGATTATTCATTCTAATCCGCATGATTTATGCATTTAAATTTGTTGGATATTCCCAAAACTTGGTGGATGCGGTTAATATTCGTTCTTGAAGGGAAAGTTGGAGGTCAAATCATGAAATTAGATCATCAAACTCCAGATGTAGTCAGTACTGTACGTCTCATGAGCAGATAACCAATGTTGATGTATTCACATTCAGCAGAGCCAAGTGTTCTTGGACTTAGCAGATTTTCAATATGTTGATCAAATAATCCATTTGCATGATAAGGCACATTTCTCAAGTTGGCAAGATTTTCAAGGGACTTGGTTGATTCAATGATTCAGTACTGAAAAAATTGAATGTCACCTGAGATCATTCAAGTAGTGATTATATTCGAAGGGGGTGACGAGCAGGGGTTCGAACACCCAGCCAATCTTGCACAGCCTGTCTGGCAAATCACAGCCCAAAATGAACACAACGTGTAGGATATGTGCGGGACTGAGGGTCTCACGCCATCAGCACAGCCACTCTGATAGACTCCCGTACAGATATCATACATTCCTGCCTCAGTGTCTGGTGCTCACAACAGCAGGAGTATTGCCACATCTTCAGATGTCTCTTCTTTTTGTTTCTCAGAAAACTGCATTGACGAAGAAAGTTTCATGTTACTCGATGCCCAGACCATGAAGGAGCTGATCCAACCTCTCGGACCCCGGATGAAAGCACTCCGGAAGATTGCCGAGCTGGGATCCCCTGAGATGGTATGTGCATGATCAACACTGAATACTTCATAATTTAGCGAGATGGGCTTCCTCTGTTTTAAATGTGGAAATTTCCTATTCGGTGACAGTAAAGTCTTAATTTGGCATCTCAAGAATATTCATTCTCTTGTGAATGGGAGATATTTTTCAGGACCGGTCACTTGCATGCAGGATGGATGTATGAGAACTTTCAAGAATCATGTGTCAACATTCAAAACTCATTTGGACAAGAAGCATGACACCGAAGATCCTGTCGTGCCCCAATTTAATGATGATGGTGGGTTGCATGCCGGCAACGGTGACGTTCCGTATCAATCAGATGATGAGCCGGAAGACCAGGATGAACAAGATATTGGAGTCGAACCTCTAGAACTTTGGGATGATTTTGACAAAGCAGAAATAGAGCAGAGGATAGCCATTTTCCTTGCAAAACTGCTTGGCTCCTGTAGTGTCGTCCAGTCAACAATTGATGGTGTTGTTGAACAAACATCAGGTTTATTGGATGATGTTGTTGGCTTTCTAAAGGACAGAACTCGTCGGTTTGCAGGGACAAACGGGATAGGACAGAATGAAGCGTCTTTCCTTGCTCTGATGGACGATTTCGAGAAATGTGAAGACACTTTCGATAAGTTCAAAGGAGACTTCCTGAGAAGGAAGTACTTTGCAGAGAGTGGCTCCTTCTTATCACCTAAAGAGATTGCTATCGCGAGAGCTTTCTACCAAAGAAACAATAGGCAGACTGGCAATGTGTCTCAGGTGTTGAGGGATGTAACTTTTCAGTATGTGCCCATTGGGCCGTTGATGAAACTTGTTCTGGAAAGTGGCGGCTTCATTGAGAATATCGAGTCACATGAACCCAGCTGTGATGGCTTGATGAGGGACTTTCAGGATGGGGAGTACAGTCAGGAGAATCTGTTTTGCAGATCCAGGAAAAACATTCAACTGCTACTGTACATCGATGATTTCGAGGTTACAAACCCATTGAGTCCAAAAGCTGGTACGCACAAGCTTGGTGCAGTTTACTGCACCATAACTAACCTCCATCCAAAGTTCAGGTCGGCTCTGAATAATTGCCATTTAGTGATGCTCTTCAATGCCAGTGATGCCAAACTATATGGATATGAGCGCATATTCGAGCCGCTTGTCGAAGACTTGAATTCCCTCATCCGTGATGGTATACACATAGAGACCCCTGCCTTCCAAGGTATGGTACGGGTCGGACTAGCACAGGTAACGGGTGATAATCTTGGAGTGCATGCTCTCTTTGGATTCGCCCAGGGGTTCACTGCGAATTATCCTTGTAGGATATGCAGGATGCCACGGGAGGATGCTCGGCGAGCTATTGCAGAGAATGTACAGCTGCTTCGCACGAAGGACAGTTACGAGGTAGATGTGCAGGCTGCAGATCTGCCAAATACTGGGATAAGGTCGAACAGTCCGCTGAATAGCATCCATCATTATCATGTCACTGACAACTTTGCTCCAGACATCATGCATGATCTGTTAGAAGGTGTTTGCCCATTGGAAGTCAAACTTGTGACCAAAGCTCTCATTGACAAGGGGTTCTTTGATATCAACCTTCTGAATAGCCGACTTGTGAGCTTCAACTATGGTGTAGGAGACAACCGGAACAAGCCATGCATCTTCACAGCTAGTAGACTGAACCACCCCGATGGTGCTCCTGGACAGAATGCTGCACAAATGTGGAGTCTGATACGGCACTTCCCAGTGATGCTAGGGGATCTTGTTCCAGAAGGGAGCTACTCCTTTTTCTGCTGAAGTGCATGGACATCATATTTGCACCAGCTGTGAGTGCAGGTGACACCGTTTACCTTGGGCAACTCATCCAAGACCACCATCAGCATTATCTAGAGCTGTACGGTGAAGAGAGGGGGCTGAAACCCAAGCACCACCACATGTTGCACTACCCCCGGGCAATCAGGAAAGTTGGTCCTCTCACAAGATTCTGGACAATGCGCTTTGAGGCCAAACACAACTTTTCGAGGAGGCTTTCTCACATAGTATGTAACTTCCAAAACATTGCTAAGACGTTGGCCTATCGGAATCAGATGTTGTTGTGCTACAACCTCTTGTCGCAGAACACGCTGATCCAAAAAGAGGTTGAAATCGGTCCGGGATCCTCAGTTCTTGTAGCATCACTCCCAGAAGCAAATCTGGTTCAAAGGAGGCTAGCACTCGGGCTGTATGATGATGTATTCCTAGCGAATTGGTGTAAAGTGTTCGGCCACACCTACAAGAAACACCAGATGGTGATCGTGTCAAAGAACTTGGACCTGGACCCAGTCTTCGGGAAACTTGTCAGCATCCTCGCGTTAGATTCAGGAGTCAAGTTGGTGTATGAAAGATGGGAAACCACAGGATTTTGTAGGCATTTGCATGCATTCACTGTCGAGCCCGTGGATCCCCGGGTTGCAGAAATCACCACTGTGAATGACTTGCTGGACTATAACGTTCTTCAGCTGAACCAGAGTGGACCACGAACTGATGCTGTCCACTGTGTCACCACAAGATACAAGGTTTAGACAAGGGTATGTACTCTACACACCAGTAAGAGATGGCATTCGCATGTGATTTGACGATCTGGATTCTCCCATCGTTTTAAATGGGCCTGTGGTGTTAATCCCCATACTGAACTGTAGAGTAACAAACATGAAAAAAAATGGGAACAATGATTCCTTCCTTCCTTGAAATAGACGAGTCCTGCTACTGTACTGTGAGCGCCCCCTCTGATTCTGAACATCCCTTCTCGTCTCAACTCTTCACATCCATTGATTTAGTGGTAGCAATTGAGCCTGTATGCTGAAGATTTGGCTGATAATGCTACCTTATCATCCAATGATTGATATACACTCGGGAAAAAGCCCAATTGACATGTGTGACTCTAGCACGAGACTGAATAAGCACACAAAAATAGCATAAAAATGATCAAATACACAGAAGGCTCAGAAGCACCACCCTGCATTGAGCCCATCTTGCCGAAGGGAACAAATGTTCACCTGGGATGGTGGTCAGTTACCCCTGGTCAAATTGAGTCTTGGCATCCAGACACAAAATTGGGAGAACACTGCAAAGTGTGATGTACTCGTAGGCCTGATGAGGATGTTCACCTTTGTAGTTACTGGTTGTCCAGTAGCCCAAATACTGCTGAATTGACAGTGTCCCCCAAAATGCAGGATTGTGCCCACGTCTGTGCACTCTGTGGGCACCAGAGAATGCCAGTGGACATCCTGGCCCTCCTGTTATTTCAGAAAAATGTTGAAAATAGCTGCCATGATTGAAATTGTAGTTTCGCATCTTAAGCAGGTATCTACTGTATGTCCCGTGCTCCAGGTAACCAGGTCGAGGTCCAGCTTGAGTGTTTAATCATGTGACTTTCTTTCCAGATCGATGATACACCAGTGAATCAGGCTGCTGGCACATCATCACATACTGCGGACCGACCTGTCGACCAGTCTCACTCAACCGACCAGTCCCAATTGACATCTCTGCCTGACGTGGAGCCTACACCACCCATGCCATCCTTGCAGTCCCCAGCTCGGTCCACTTCATCGCAGTCATCACAAGGGACCACTTCCTCACTGGATTGTAGTGCAGCTATTTCACCGAGAACACCAGGGTTATTCTTTGTAAGTATAGAACTGTGATGTGGTTTGTCTTGCACTCATTTCTCACGTTGTTGAAATTTTAATAATGGCAGCCTCGACTCTGGATACTGTTCATATTTGGCACTCATCTTCCACACCCAGCATTCTTGGTTGAATGGCCTTGTCCTGCCCAGCCCAATTTTTATGCTAGATGAACCTTAAGTGTTGCCAAGAATTTGCTATTGTGATCATTTTCAGAGCATAATTTTACACAATTTTATTTGGTTGATAGACTAGGTTTGATGCATAATCCATCACCACAGTTTTCATAACTGAGGAGAATTCTCGGTATCGTCATAACAGAAATGATATGAAGAAATTTCCACACAAACAATGAGCCGCTATTGGTGTAACTGTGACATTATTTTGGGAACCAAATTTTGCGAGATGTTCAGGAATTCTGTAAAATTTGCCTGGCAGCTGCCTCCAGCAGGTACTGTACGCCTGAGAGGCATGGGGGCAGTCACATTTACCCCCAATAGCTAGCGTTATGCATATAAGTTGTACAGGGGGTACAGTACCAAGGGTATGCTGGCACATCTAGATGAGTATGTGATGCCCTGTGATGTAAACTGCATGTTATCCACGATGGCAGTTCGGTTCCCGGACATTTCCCACCCGGACAATTCCCACCCGGACAATTCGCACCCAATCGTGACCCTAACTTTAGACCCTAACCCTGTCCCTAACGAGAATTTTGTTGAGTGGGAATTGTCCGGGTGAGAATTGTCCGGGTGCCAATTGTCCGGTCACGGGCAGATCGGGTATGTACAGTTTTGGAATACAGGCATTAAATTTGGACTTGGTGTTAAGTATCTCATTGAAATTGGGTGATTTTGACCAGAGATATCCTCAGCAGAGATATTGGCTCAATATGTTGCGCCTATCGAGACAAACCTTCAATTCATAGGTTGCGGGTTACAGACCTGCCCGAGTCGCTACAGTGTTTCTTGAGCGAAGGCAACCTAATACTCCTCCAGCTCCTGTACACCGAGTTTTAAATGGCTACTACTGTAGCTCTGCTATGAATTATCCAGTGATTGACCCATGTCCCCTCCTGGGGAGTAGATCACACTCTATAATCTGCTTCATGTCAACAAATCCAGGGATAAGCAGGGGTCTATATATCCTATGAAAGTTGGGAGGATCAATTGACCATGCCGACATAATACCTGATATGCCACAGTGGATCGACCATCTGAGGAATCAGTTGGACTGTAATAAGCAGCTCATGGTTCCCTCACCCACAGGATATCCGAAAAATACTTGTATGCAAGAAAGATGGGAAGGAAATCGAGGAAGAGATGGATGGAGGACTGCTGAGCCATAAGATGCGTATCAAAGCCGTGCGGATTTTGGTCTCACATCTAATGGAAGAGTTTGGAGATAGGTAAGTAGAGAAGGCATTTCTGGTTCGATAGGCTTTTCCATGGGACAATGCTCCACATTTTGGGAGTGCTCAATTGAAATTGCCTTGTTGAATGAAGGACAGACAGGTGAGTGGAAATGTAACAGCAGAAGTTCTCTCGATTATTTACTGGAATTTATTAGGTGCCAAGAACTAAATGAAGAATTTCCACTGAGACACTGCAGCACAGTTTTGCAAATAATATTGCTTATACTATGCAGGCAATTTTGAACGGATGTCATTCCAGTAGCGTTCACAATGAGTTGACAAATTCTGCCTTTCTGATGGTTCCAGAAGCTCATAATGAACAGGAGGAACTTCACACGCAAATGTTTGATCCTACAAGGTGGAGTGACTGGTTCTACAGTACATTCGGCAAAGGATGGTGTTGAAGCTGACCATAACGCAGTGGTCTTTGTCAGCATGGGTCTCAAAAGTTGATTAGCTGCCTGAAGGTCCGTCCACACTGCACGCGACGCGACATAAAAAATTGAAGTTATGTTTTTTCTCAGGACTGTCCACACTACACGCGACGCGACGCGATAATGTTGAGTTGAAAAGCGACATTTTCTGTGTGACCAATGATTGTGCTGTATCAAATCACATGACTAGCAGAGCAGAACAGAAACAAAATATCAACTCATGTGTCAACACGATGTCGTCGTTAGGGGAAAACTATAGCTACCTATATCCCACAGCCTGAGAGTCGTTGGGCTGGCAAGATTCCCTGAAACTCTTTTTCACAAGACACTCATATTCCGATCTGTCTGTCTGTCTGTCTGAATCGACGGATTCAAGTTTGTACTACCACTACAGTGTATGGCGCATCACAACGGAATTTACATGCAATTGGGACCCAGATGAAGGGGCACTCGGGTTCTTAGGAAGTTGAGGTAAAAGAGCATCTTGGAGTAAGGTTTGGCTGTTTTGTGAAAAACTGCAAGATCCTACCGTTCAAATCCATTGCTCGTGAAAGTCCGTCTGTATTATTGGTGGCCAATGGGATGTTCGAGGATTTGAGTTATATGAAGAAAACACTCACAGAGTCTATTGGATGATGTTGACAGTTGTCAGTAACATCATCGATCAATGGTACACACGCGATGTGCAAAGATTCGAGGCAAAGGCCAATGAGGGGTAGTTGTGTAATTGGCGATATCACTCTCACAGATTGAGTTGGATAATCATGATAGTTGGTCAGTATTATCATCGGCCAATTGTATATGAGAGGTCAGTCCTCAGGAACCAAAGCGGTCAAAGCTCACCCTATCATGTTGGCAATTTTGCAATTTCACTTCAGATACCTGAGAGTGATATTTTTTCAGTATTGTTATCGAGAACAGAATATGGAATGTGTTCAGTGATTCGAGGTACCCTCGGGGTCATATTAACAAGCTCGTGCATGAGATTAGTTCAAATATCGCGACGCGTGGCGTCGCGCTGAGTCGCGTGCATTGTGGACAGGCCTTTAGTGTGTATAGCTAGCGTCAATGGGCGGCATTGGTGTCGTTCCCCTGTTACGTAACAATGACGGTGGTATTCTTTCCTTCAAAGTTTGGCTATAGGGGTACGAAACATCCATCAATGCCAGTTTAAAGACGATCTGTTACTTGACATTCGGAATTTAACAAATACCTCTATTAACGAGTAAATGAACCAAGCAGACTCGACGATATTCTTTGTGGTGAGCACAGAGGTTTTGCCAGGTATCAGTGACCATGAAGTAGCCAATATGGATGTTTCAGTAAAACAGAATACTGAATAGGTCGTCCTGTGAGGCGCAAGAAGTGCGTATGTTTTCATGGGATGAGGTACTTTGACACCATGAATTCACAATTAGAGACATTCAACAACATGCTTATCCTAGAATACACGGATTCCAAGTTAGTAGACGATCTGGCTTCTGATCTGAGCAGTCGAATCAAATATATCATAGGCCTATGTCAAGTCATACCCTCTGACATCACTTGTCTCGCTGAAAAGTAACATTCCATAGATTAACAATTCTTTCAAACGTGACATTTGTGGAACGAAATGCATGGTTGTACAAAAAGCTGAGACATCTATCCCGCTCTCTGAGAACGTTGGGAATCTACTGACATGAACAATACACTCTGGGAGCGCCCTGGTCAAATTTAACAAAAAACGGAGTAACTATGATACTATTTTCCGCTCCATACTGAAAATGTTCCGTGAAAAATGAACCGAATCTGGTCAAAATTTCATCTTTTTTCAGTTCGGTGTCCATTTGATCCTTTTTTATTCAATTTGACAAGAGCGTTTATAGAGTGTAGGTAAGCAAAACAAACGAAAGGGCTCTTTGATTCCTTGACTCCAGTCGAGGGATCTATGCAGTCATGTCACTGTGTATGTATGTGTGTGTGTGACGCCTGGCTTGTTAACACGATAACTCGACCCCACGTAGATGGATCAAGTCCATACTTAGTATGTGGGTTCCCCATAATGCGTACATGATCGCTATTGTTTTGGGGTCAGGTCAAAGGTCATCTGAGGTCACCAGAGGTCAAACTCTGGAAACCTTGTTTACACGATAAGTCCAGAATGCTTGGTCCGATCAGGCTTTAATGCAGTATGTAGCTTTCTCACAGTGGGTACAAGAACGCTATTGCCGGGGGCATTTTTGGGAGAAAGAAAACATGATAACTCGACCCCACCTGGGTGGATCAAGCTCATACTTGGTATGTGGGTTCCCCATAATGAGTACAAGATCCCTATCGTTTTGAGGTCAGGTCACAAGTCATTGAAATATCAAAAGGTATAATACAATAACTAATGTGAGAATGGAACGGTCCTACATGATGGGGTGAAGCCTATTGTCATAGTTCTATACAACTACCCATGCACTAATTGATCAGTCCTACATGAAGGGGGGAGCTCATTGTCAAGTAATATAAGATTACCCATTCAGTAATCAAATTTTCCCACATCAAGGGGTGGGGCTTATTGTTATATTAATTCAGACTTACCTATGCAATAATCGAACAGTCCTCCATGGAGAGGTGGTGCCCACTTTTATAGGGTTAATGGATTGATCGATTATAGGAAGAAGAGAGCTGAAAGATAATAAACCTTTATTTCTTCCGAAAATTATTGAAATGAAGTGAGCATGGTCATTTATCTTTTGGGCAATTACATATTAAGTGAAATTAGTACATAATCCATATTGTTCAGGGGCTATGTCTGATGTCATGTAAAGTCTACCAACATCAAGACAGTCAAGGAATCACTAAGCCTGTTGGCTTTCTGGTTCTATGATGACGTTGATGGCAGTCAGGAAAGCAACAACACCAAGCTCATCAGAAATGTAATCAAATATGTTGGCAGGAAGGAGAGATCCGAAGTCCTCACTGTATTGCTGCCGATGGCACTAAAACATACCTGGCTAGTGTTCTGAACAATTAACTTAGCTCTTTGCTCACCAGAAACAATATGGACACCATCCCAATCATGTCCACGTCCAACATCTCGATTCCACATATCGCTCACCTCCTGTACCGTCATATGTATCCTCACAGCATCGACTGATGATATCACACAGACTCCAGATACTAGAGAACAAACTTACCTCATTATGATGGATTTCATTTCAGCAAGGTCCTTGACTCTGTACCACCCCAGCGAGAACAAGACGTTACTCATTCCGGTACGAGGAGCAACATGGATCAAACATATTGTCACTAGTCGGTATCAACAGTTGGTAGTTACATGGAAATCATCTGAGCGTACCAAAGCTGTGTCCGGCTTGCCCAATGGGAACAATACTTGGTCCGTTATTGTTTCTTTCGTATATCAATGACCCACCTTAACCAGTTATAAAGTTAACCTTTCTGCAGATGTCTGTATCATTCACTCATCGCCAAATTAACAACGGAGAGGATTCAATGGTTCTACAAAAGGACCTCGATGACTCAGTCAGATGGGATCTGGACGGGTACACATCGTCAGTCCGACGAGTCGTCAGTCCGAGAGAACAGTTCGCTAGTCCGACACGTCGTCAGTCCGACAAGTCGTCAGTCCGAAAATACGATTCGCTAGTCCGCCGCGTCGTCAGTCCGACACGTCGCTAGTCCGAAAATACAGTACACACTATCAGTATTGGGCAACAAAAAACGAGTCGCTAGTCCGACGAGTCGTCAGTCTGACACGTCGTTAGTCCGAAACGTCATCAGTCCGAAAATGCAGCATATATGTTGGGCGTTGCCAGACCGACAAAATACCCCAATAATCTGTTAAAACTGGACCTATCTTGAACAGACTTCCATGCTGATTGTATATGTAGGCCTATGCCTGATAGGCTGGAATAACATTCCAACTGAAAAGTTAAACTGTTCTGAGATGAAGTGGGTGTTGCGATATATAGCCTATATATATATGCAAATGTATCAGTCTGCGAAAAGTCATGTAGACTAATTTTGTGCGCTTGACTAAAATGCCACATTTGGGTAAACTTACATGTTTTTTCGTTCAGAAATGGAGGGCACTCTTCGGGCGTAATGCACTCAAAGAATGGCGTTTTACCTTCTAATCAGATCAGCTTATTTACGCCCTACTAATGATAGCACTTGTTGACCATTTTCAGACCAAAGAGTGCATGACGTTTTCAGT
>JAODTT010013346.1:0-10689 GCA_025400115.1 Pentamera pediparva
CCTTTACATGTCGATCGAAGCATATGAAGATGGAAAGATACAAAAGAAGAGGCTTGGCTAGTATAGTTACGTCGATGAGTGTCCAAGCTGAGTCTGGATTAACCCATTCCGCACTATCCCTTCTTTATGTTATGTAGTCGGTTAGCAAAACTATGATAAATGAGAAATTCTAAATTAATGTTCGTCATCACGCATACTGCACTTTAAATACCTTAGGCTTAGTGATTTAACGACGCAAATATGTCAGGATATAGATGAATAATATCCATATGTTTTCTAATTGAGTACAAAACATTATTTCAGCCGTCACCGAGTGCTTCCTTCGGTTAACATCTACGGATGGTCATTGGAAATCATTCGAACGGGATCAGGAACAAGAAAATATCAACTGATCCCGAGCAAACAGCCTCTGAATAAATATTAAAAGTGTAGCCTACTGTAAGATTTAGAGGCTGCCGATGCTCATTCTCCAAACATGTGTTGATTGACTGACTGTGTTCTTTGTTAGAGTTAGGGATTAGGTAAGGGATTACTCTCTTCAATTAGGAGTTATGAGTCAATCGACTATAGTATAAGTCTTTCGAAGGCGTGTCATCGGAGGAAAAGCTATCAGAATGTTTTCAACTCTTAATATACAAAAGTGTATAGGTTGGCGTTATCCAGTATGTGGGATTCTCGTTCAGAGGCGAGCATCGGCTCTTGTTGTGACAGTTGTTAACAACTGTAGTCCTTCCTCAAGCCATTAACGAAATAGATGATGAACTTCACCTAATCGATTAGTGAACAATATGCGTTGATGCATCAACCTATTTATTTGTCTTAGATTCAAATTGTTCATGTCAAATGTTAATTAAACCGTACGCCAGAGTAGTTTGTCGAGTTTGGGACTTTTAGTGATTACTTCTGTCTTTGTAAAACCCATTATTACTCCTGAGTTGTAGTTATAACACTTACCACTGACAGCTCTTCTACCTCTCTGCATCGACGGCTGGTTCTCGTGATTTGTAGTCTGTCAGAGTAGAACAATACCATTTCACGTAGAATCAATTGAATAATGTACGGGCGATCATCTTATGGCCAATATTATCTTCCTTATACGTATTGGGGGAAACGGCACAGGGCTGTATGTCAACGTTATCATAGCTTATCTCCTCAGGAAAACAGAAAGCGATACTTAGGGCATGTTTGCAAAATTGAGGCCATGAGTCAGAGAACGAATTCCCTCAGAACAGAATAGAAACCTATACCTATTTTAACCAAATGACACAGTTGAATTTTTTAATTTTGATTTTTCTAATATCGGGTTTATTTCTCGAAATAAACGTCTTACTTTCAGCATTATACCCTGGACTAAATATCGCATGAATTTCCTGGAAATGCGCTGCAGTGATCAAAGGTCATCTAAGGTCAAAGTCTGGAAATCTTGTTAACAGGATAAGAGCAGAATGATTAGTCCGATCAGGCTGAAATTTGGTATACATCTTTCTTATGGGGAGTACAGAAACTCCACTGTTTCTGGTGTAGACCGGGGTCATTTCTAGGAATGAATTTGGGAAGTTGTGAAAAATTGATTGTTTTGCCAATTTTAGCTTGTCAACACGATAACTCGACTCCGCCTGGATGGATGAAGCTAATTCTTGGTAATGTGGGGTAATGAGTACATGATCCCTTGTGTTTTGGGGTCGAGTCACAGGTCATCTGAAGTCAATAGAGGTCAAAGCCTGAAAACCTTGTTCACACATTAAGTCTGGGATGTTCCGTTTAATCCGGCTGAAAATTGGACAGTAGGCCTATCTCTCTTATAGAGAGTACAATGTGGAGTACTGCTATTTTTGGTGTTGACCAGGGTCGTTCATTGGAAAATGGAAATTGTGGAATTCCAGCTTGTTAACTCGACCCCACCTGTATGGATGAGACTCGGACTTGGTTGGTCCTGATAAATAATATATGATCTCTATTGTTTGGAGTGAGGTCAGAAGTCATCTGTGTTCAATACAGGTAAAGAGAACGAAATCTATGTGAACACTATTGAAGTCCAAAATGCTTCGTCCGATGTCGGCAAAATTTGGTGGAAACTTGAATAAATTATTTATTTCTCCACGATCATACAACCTGTCCCCTTATTCGAGTGGTCACAAGTCACAACAGAGGTCTGATTTTGAAAGGTAATATACAATGACCCATGTAACATGGAACGGTCGTACATGACGGAGTGAAGCTCATTGTCATAGTATAATACAATTACCCAGGCAATAATCTGAAAGGTGAGAGACCCTCATCACTTCAGGAAATAATGAAAATGAAAAAGTAAGCATGGTCATTTCTTTTTCAGGCAATTAGCTGAAATATGTACTTGATTTCAATTGTTTTGGTGCCGTGTCTAAGGTCATGTGAGATCAACCAACATCGAGACAGTCAAGGAATCACTAAGCTTATTGGCTTTCTGGTTCAACTGGATATAATATATGCTACACCGCATCTCACTCCAGGTTTATATGAATTCATTTGAAGCAAAATCAAAGGTGGATGTTACCAGGAAGTGGCAATGGTAGTTTTCACCAATTTGGATTAGCAGTCACACAAGTTTAAAGTTGTGTTATTTTGGGGAAAAGTAGCTGTTGGCGACTATAAACAAGCCATACGCTAACCTGGCTAATCAGACGCAGCAGTTGATAAACTCAGACATCAAAAGCGTTTTCCCTGAAATGACTGTTCCGAGCTGAATGAATCTGTTGCCTGATTTATGGCAGAAGATATTAAATTACTTTTATCTTCGTTGTCACTTATACATTGCATCTTAAATTAGACTACCGGACACTGTTGCACACATCCGATATGTTGCTACAGCATGCTTATGCGGCTATGCGTACGTATACCGTCCACTTATATTCCCTGGACTGAATATCAAAAGGATTTTTTTTGTGAATGCGCTGCAGTGATCACATTATATTGTGAAGCGCTGCAGTGATCACAATATTCCGTGTCTGATATCATAATAAATAACTTTGTTTTGTTTTGACTTCCATGCATGTGATCAACCTCCCTGATTTAATAGAATGAAATGAAGTGGAACAACATTGTTTGGTATCTAAATCTTCATCAAATTTGAATCATTTTTCTGCGCACATAAAAATTGCTAATTATAACACCTAACTGTCAACCAGCCCTTGTATTAATATTTGTTTCATTTTTATTTTTAGGTCTTTCTTTCAATCACCTAAACCTTAGAAACGAACGCTATAATACCTGTTCCTAACATATCTAATTTGAAACGAAAGATAATATTAGAGAAAGCTATAATAACGGAAGAAAAGTGTGACTAGGAATTGGTTCAAAGACATATAGTTCGTGTCTGGTCTCAATAGTAGTGAGAGAACTGTATATGAATGAATGATTCGGAAAAAGTAACAAATCTCGCCATTAGGCGTGACAAAAAACATATCAGTAGTGATTTCGTTGCTGACTTAGCAACAAAAGTGTCATAGTGGTTCATAGTGTCACGGTTGAGAATAATCATCAGCATTTTTAATAGGGTAATAATTGTGGAAGTCACAATTGGTACTATTTTTTAAAAATCGATAAATTTTCGAAGGTAATCGTTAGGGTAATTATATAATTATACAGGAAATTCCCATCTACCTGATATATAATTAACTAAATTAAAGTACATCATAACCTAGAAGAGTGGGCGTACAGTAGGCAAATAAGCCTAAGGAATTCATTGCTCAAGACAATGTTTCTGCAGGGAAGTGATAAGTTTCAGACACGATGCTGGGGCAAAACCCAACAATGAAATACTAAACACAAATGTGGGAGAATTAGACTTTATACAGGATTGAGAGAACATTGATATAGAAACCCTCACATCAAGGTACCAAATATAAAAGTACTGAGAATAAACTTCATACAGTGTTAAAAGAACAATGATAGAATCAAATTCTATGATGTTCGCTCGGTTTTGGAGATAACTTCGTAATTTCACGAATATGATCACTCCATGTTAGTTTCATCGATCATTTACTCTAGAAATTTAGTTCAGTGGTCTCCTTCAACAGTTCAAATATTGATGCGTGTATTATAATCATAGCGACTCTTTTTAATATTAGAGGCAAATTGAAGTTATGTCGGTGACAACTATATTGAATTATTTCGTTATTAATTCGCTCGATAATGGGATTAGCATGGACGGTTGTGGCTTCACCGAGAAATGAAGGATAGCGATGACGGCAGCTATGTATTTTGTTTAGGTACATTGAAAACAGAAAAAACAATTTATAGATATATGGGGGAATCCAGGGTTAATAACTCTAGAAGAACAGCCGACACTATTATGACTTGCAATATTCCTGATTACTGAGATACCTTTCAAACGAATTATAGCCTACAATACTAGAGCGATATTTGAGCACGGCTCACGGGGTTCGGTCCGGGCTCAGTTGCTTACTCTGAGGAGGCCGGGAACTGGAAGAGGCGTGTGGACAATGTTATCTTTATTATCACAATTTGAAGAATCATCCATACACTTAATACAGATTTTGGGTTAGAATGAGAAGAATGGAAAACCAACTATATTTATAAATTTTGGTAGAAATTTCGACATCATGGTCTTGAACATTGAAACGCGTTGGGACTTGGTTTGGAACATTAGTTATTCACAAGTGGGAAAGGTGGGAGACAATCTAAAATATATGTTTGAATGAGAATATGAAGGGAATTGCAATGTTTTTTTTTAGTAAGCTAATTTTAACGAATAGGCCTAATCGGTTATTGCTGCATTTTTTTTCAGGAGATTGCATTAACCATATTTCAGAAGTTCTAACACCCACTCAGTTGTATATTTCATGGCGACAATTGCAAGAACTTTTGTATAAATTTTGCGTTTTCATTATGTTTTATTTTTTTCGCTCCATCCATTGTGGTATCCGATTAACCCTCCTGTCTCCAGTTTTACTCTAACTGTAGAGCCTCTAGAAACGACCTCGGTAATGGGTGCTATATTAGGCACGATTTATCATCATTCATTTTTAATGACCAGACCAGAATTGCCCGGAACAGAAAGGAATGCTACCGCATGAAAAAATCCATATACCAACCACGCTTCCAAACAATTTACTGAGAACAAACAAGGAGTAAATCTTATTTGAATAATGGCACTAAATTAGTATAATAATGATCGTATCAGTTCATAATTTGCTTTAGATTTGACAAACATTCAACTTGCATTTAACGTTCGACATTGACATGAACAAAGCGTTTTTCTGCATTTGTTCATTCTTTTCCATGAAACATCTCTAGAATATAATATCTAGAATATCTGGGACGTAATAAAAGAAAAAGAGGAGGAGAAACATAAGAAAGATTCACAAAATTCATCGGTGAATTGTTGCAGTGATTTCCTAGACCTTTCAACGTGAACATTGCATTTGAATAATTGGTGGCACCCACTCGAATTCATGTGTAATACCACCCGTTTTGTTTACTGCGCGAAAGGACCTAGCGTCGGAAACTCTCTGACGGCTTAGTAGATGATTGCCACAGACAAGAGGGATGTATCCCAGATTTTCAATTGGTTCTCCAACTGAAAATGTGTCAACAATGCCACTATTCATTGTGACGTTATATATTTCTCCCATACCAATTACAAACCAGGACAACCTCGACTTTATATAATTTCTAGTATTATTTCAAATTGTTAAACTTAGGCTACGTGTGGAAGATTGATAAACACGGTTTCACGTGGACATTGCATTTTCAGGTTGATAAGGTTTAATTTTTTCCTACTTTTCCTACATACCCGGTGTAGATATGTCGCCTTTTTCGACACTGTATTATATCAATCATTCAATTTTTATGATTGCGTCAGAGTTTAGGATTTCTCAATGCAACGAATAACTTGTGACAAGTCTTATGTAATCAGTGAATTCAGGATATAACCAATGGAACAGCAGGCTATTACACGACAGGGATAAGAGATGGATTCTCTGTTGAACACTAATCATTCATTGGTATCAATTATTAGTTGTTCGTTCATTCAACCTAATTTACAATCATGAGCCTGCTTAAGACTGTAGATATTTAGATTAGATATTTATATTTAGATGAATAGATGGAATTATGACAATGCTGGCAAAGTTTGGTTATACTAGGGTAAACCATTATTGTATGTTTCCAAATGACAGAAAATAGAACATGGCTAAAACACAACACATTTGGAGGTCTGCAACATGACTTTTGTTAAATTTAAGACGATTATGAAAAATGTGGACTGAAAGACGAGACAATCATATCTACACATATCGACCGACAGGAATACTTCGATGATTTTCATTTGAATCGAGTAAGATACAATGTCTGCATAAGTTTGAAGCATCTTGTGGATGTAAATTGAATAGGAATGATCCTAATAAATCGTTAAAACAAGTAGAGTTATTAAAATTGTTTTACGAGAATGTGAGGATTTTACTAATTTAGGCTGATATTATTACAAAATAATTACCCTAATAACGTTTTATGGTAGTGCAACTTCGATTTGCTGGAAATATATAAGAGAAGAGAGATATTTTGAGGAGAAAACAAATATTTCGAAATATATGTAAACTTACCGACAACTCATCAGAATGGATGACTGGAAGATTGGATGCCAGAAGTCCGAGCACACACAGGCTTAGGGAAAACTGCTTCATTTTAGCTGGTTGATTCTGTCCACCAAATCTCAATAGAAAGGCACTAACAATAGCACAACCTTATGGACGAATGATTTGTGCCGCTCAAAGCCTGCAACTATTATGAGGATATGTTCTTCAGCAATCCGGGCTGCATAGCTTGGAAGTTTATTGTAAGTAACGGAAGGTTCTACGTTCCATGTGTTTTTTGCACGCGAGGCATTGATGCAAAGTAATGACATGAGTATCAATTCTAGCCTATAGGGATATATAGTTTGTCCGAACTAGACTTGGAAACACTTGCTACAGAGGAAGGATGCCTCATTTGGACTTTGGGTGTTTTGCTCTTGACAATTAATTCAGATCGAATTCATCCGTTGCAATATAGCGAGTGGCCAGGCCGTTTAACTGTTCAAGCGGCTCTTACGACTCTCCATACAATATATAAATATAATTGGGCGATGAACGCACACAAACTAGACTAGTTACCAATACATGTTAGAACTAGCTATCAGCATTGCCCTATGTGTGATAAAATTGCTCCCGTATAACCATTGAGGTTAATTCAGTCTATCCGTACATTAGGAGGTTGGAGATGCCGCAGAATGTTAGACACACAATCTATATATGAGATCAGTGGGGTAAACTATATAAGTAAATTGTACCTAACTTTTGGCGGCATCCTTATACTGTTGAGGGCTGATTCTTTGTCAAATGACGAATACTTTTCTTTGGTCGTAATTTGATAGGGGCGTCCCTGGGTACGTATCAAGTATGCGCGATAGATAATTACTATACATGTTACGTGTGGTATATTGCACCAGATTGCAACTAAGGCCACCTGAAATGGAAAAACTGAGGGTCGAGTGACACTCTAGGCTTCTAGGTGAGATCCTCCTTATATGCCCGGGTCAAATACCAATCTTCATCCCCCACTCAAAATTACCATTTGTATCTAAACTTGTATTCGGGGAAGTGGAAATGTGAGTATCATTTATCGCACCGAATCGCTGTAGACTGAGAAAATACAATTGAATTTCCAAATCGGAGTGGATGCTTGGCTGTGCTACATTGTACCAGATTGCACCTGAGGCCATCTAGAGGTAAACAATTCCCAAGACACCCCCATATACGGTACCTTTCCCCGGGAAGTTCATCAACATTCTTCCCCAACTTAATCGCCTGATGGAACTTCCTGCTCGATCTGCACTTTTTGGCGGAAAAAATCAGCACCAAATTGCACATTTCAAATTTATTTCCAAAACGAAGTGGGTGTTCGGGTGTGCTACATCGCACCAGAGTGCATTTAAAGCCTTCTAAGAAAGGTCAAAATTTCCCAAAGAAGACACACTGGGACACCTCATCCCCCTAGACCCTCAGCCCCCACTCAAAAATGCCTTCCTACGCCTATGGACTGCATAGATTCCTTTTGCTTTTAGCAGGGAATTTAAAAAAAGGCTACCACCCCCGACACATATTGCCCTTCAGTGTAAACAATTTGACCAGACGGTCAGGCATTCACTTTGAAGTGACAGTCTATAAGAAGAGGATTATCACACTTTCACCACACTATGAGGTCTTGACAGGTACTGTTCAAATGTTTGGCTTGGCTGCCTCCAAGCTTTGTTTACATACAGAGAAGCACTGTGGTAATCTAGGAACGTTTACTGACCACACTATTGTCATTTGTTATAAGCCAAAATTGGAACCGCCTGTAGTTGAATGAACTCCATATTTAGCCTAGTATCTGCTTAGGTAGTTAAATAGATTTTACCAAGGAGGTCCAATTTACCCTCTGCCTGCTGAGGGGAAGATGACATTTCGATTTTGTATAATATCAGAGTGGTAGGTGTATGACATGGAGATCATTGATTTTCTGCCCCACCCCCCTCCCGGGCCGTGAATATTGGTGTGGAGAGGGAAGGATGCCGGATGGTGAAATTGCGTAATGCTCACGACAGTGAGTTGTCTGGGTGATATTATTGAGGAGGTGCAATAGTTTCCAACAGCTGAAGATATACAACGGTTGCAGTTTTGTTACAAAGGCTCCCTGGTGTTTCACTATCATCTGTCTGTCAGGATGGACGCACTGTGAAGGGGAACTGTACATATTCAACAGTGGTTGTCCCATTTGAGAGGGCTGAGAGTGTGAAATGCATTCGGAAGGGGCAAAACACAGTCAAATTAGGTTGACTTATATATCTTGAAGGCCCACCGGTGGTTGCACTGGCAAGCTGGAAGACGGGTGATTGCATTTGAGATGTGGACTATACTTATCCTAACTATGAGGCTCAGCAGTGGTTGAACTGACAATCTGGGAGGCATGTGACAGGGCATTTGAGATGCATCATTCAGTTGACTACATCCATCCTGTATGAATATAACTATGAGGCTCACCAGTGGTTGCACGGACAATTTCGTGAGTGGTTGCCGGGTGGGAATTCCAGAAGAGCCAAACTCAATTGACTGAGAATATCCTAGCAGCAAGGGGGGGGGGGGAGGCAACAAACAGATTTTGTTGTGCTACAAGCATTTCAAGATGTGTCCTCTTCCGGTCTTGAATGACCTTGACCTCATGCCAAAACCAATAGGTTTCTCCCTCACCATATTTGCAACCCGTTTGCCTACAGGTACAGGCTCGAATTCTTTAGATATCGTGCAGGCAATCTTTCTTGAGATTTTCAGACCTTAGATGGCCTTGACCTGATGGCAAAAACAATACCTGGTTCTTCCTCCCGATGTCTGCAACCTGCATACCCAACTTGACCTTTATACATATTTGTGTTCTTCTGATATCGTGCAGACAACCTTTTTCAGATGTCCTCTCCTGACCTTGAATAACCTACACACGGACTAACATACACAATTGCGTGACTGCATAGATTCCTCATGCTTTCAGCAAGGAATTATGAATTGTCACAGCTAACGCACGGCTTTCTATGGCCTGACAGTTCAGTCTGGATAGAAGGCACGATTTGCGATTACGAACGTTGGTTCGAGCTGTGAAGGGGTAGCGTTAACCGTCTCCCCTGGTTTCGCATATAGGCCTAATGATTTCGTTCGCGACTCACAAGTCCAATTAGTGGGCCGATCTACTCACTCTACGGTGGGCGTTCGGTGAACAGTCGGCTGCTCTGAACAATCATATTTCGGTGACCATTGGTGCTGCATAGTTGGCTGGTTGGGAATGTTATTTTCGTGATCTGCGAAGGTAAATTGTACGAAACCCGAAGCAGTCGAATCGGTGTCAGTCGATTATGCCTCGGTTTCACCGAGCATTTTTCGTATCGGCGACGTATTTCCGATGACAATTTGGTGAGCATAGGGAGGCATCGGGAAGGGGTTCGCTGAAGGTCCGCCGAACGTTAGGGGACGCCGGGCCGAATTTCGCCGACCCTCGGTTAATAACCGCAGATGCTTCCCGGAGCTTTCGCCGAACGATTATGGTCGCCGAACTATCCCCGAAGCTTCGTCGAAGAATTCTCGGAGTTTCGCCGAAGCCTCTGCGATATGTTTCTGTACGGCGAACCTTCGGCGATTATCGGGAATGCATCCCCGAAGCTACGGCGGACATTCGCAGAAGCATTCCCGATAGTCGCTTTAGGCTCGGCAACAGTTGGGTTGCATGAAAACCGGTACGCAATACCTGGAACAAAATATTATAGCCTTGGATGCCGTCTCCTTCGTTAATCCCTCAAACTTGTCTACGCTCATGTGCACATGCTGTGTAGAATTTTACACATCACCGGTGTACACAGTGGTCCAACTCGACACGTGATAATTTAGGTGTGACCCCTGCTGTAATTTGTAAGGTGGGAGGGTGGAATGTTACATCAACGTGTAATATTGTGGTCCACCACACAGGAATAGTGTGGCGGAGAGAGAAACCATACTGGGGATCATAGATACAAGAAACTATTCAGACTATATCTTTCATATGTGTCTGCAAAGGTAATTAATGGACAGAGGCGCCGGCACGGGGGGCGTGGGTGGAGTTGTGGGAGAGGGGGGGGGGGGTCCCCCCGAT
>JAODTT010013457.1:0-10683 GCA_025400115.1 Pentamera pediparva
GGGGGGCGTCCCCCCAATATTTTGGTTGGGTGGGGGACGCAATGCATTCTGTCCCCCACCCCCAATAGTTTAGCCCTACTGCTATTTTACTGACACTGTATCCGACATATTCAGCAGCAACCGTATCAAAACAAAGGCATAGGCCTAATGACCTAAAATTGTCCTAAATGATCAAGTTGACTGGATTCTGCTGCTCAAATCTGAAAATTTTGCGCGCTATGCGCGCGGGTTGTCATGTCCCGGTTACAGAGTTCGGAAATATGATGTTCCTTGTGCAGACGTATAATGTTCCTTACAAAGATTGCTCTCAATTTGACTCTGGGGTGTTCTTAATTATCGATGAAGGAAGGGTTCTCCTCCAATCCCTGTCGTTTGCATGAGAATGGCTTCCCATGTTGGTGTGGTGCTTCTTCATGGGGCGTTGTCGATTTCCTGTTAGGGAATCAGTTACAAAAAAACAATCAAATTGCCACCTTCAAGGGGAGGGGGTTGAGGCGAGACGGGGGTATGTCTGCCACTTGTCGGGTGATGTGATTTTTTGGGCATATAGGTCTATTTGCAAATTTAAAATAGAATATTCAGCAATTGCTTGCAAGGCGCACATACTAATACTATGTGTACTAATAATATGTGTACTAATAATATGTGAACACAGTGCACTCTCTTAAAATGGAAGAGTGAACCATTCACTCTTTCAAAGAGTGAAATATAAAAAACACTCCATTCGAGTGAACATCCGAAATAGCGAAAACATTTTCACTCCAATGTAGTGATATTCACTCTTTTTAAGGGTGACCTCAGTGATAACTTTGTGATTACTGAGGGCACGCCGAAAAAGAGTTAATTTCACTTAATTGGAGTGAATTCTCACTCTTTCTGAGTGAATGATCACTCGTATGGAGCGGGTTTTGATATTTCACTCTTTGGAGGAGTGAATGGTTCACTCTTCTGTTTATTGCCACAAATTTGTGCAAAGACATGATTCATAATTCAGGTGAAGATAAGTCCATAGATCGCTTGAATTTTCGATGGAATCCTCAAATCTGTACAATTTTCGAGCGCGCTACACGCGCAGTTCGTACCTTTGTGTTGTACTCATTCGGACACCTATTGGGGATCGACCTTAATATTGTCTGGCCTCAATTGGAAGTATCCCATGCGCCTGTGGTCCGCAAAGAAGTATGAGGGCTGTAATCTTCAACAGAAAACTTGAGCCCATCGAAGTGATAAGTCCGTGCAATTCAGTGGGTACGGTGAGTTGTTCGAATCGGATCCTGCAAAATCTCGCGCTTCGCGCACACGTAGTGGTTGTCGCCATTTCCATTACTCCTTTAATAGCCGTAGCCTCACTTCCATCGTATATTAGAATGTCACAGCACCCAACGTGAATACCTTCATCCGAAAGGCGATCAGTTTTTTGAGAACTTCTCCTAAAATAAAAATTTGTTATCAATTTCAGGGATGCTGCTGTCCCATACGGCACGAAAAGTGCCGTTTCCTGCAATGGTGTTCTGTCAAATGAAAATTTTACTTATTTAGGCCAACTATGTATGGTTGTGTATTGTGTGTCCTCACTAATATTCCGTAGGGGCCTCAAACAAATAGTTCCACTGAAAAATGTTCGTAAACATGCTAAGTGAAAGACGGTATGAGATATTGCTCACATAACTAGGTGGTGAGCGCTCCCTGCTGTATTTATTGAGGATATAAGTATTCATAGGCGTATGAGGGTATTCAAAGTGGGTTGGTGAGGAGGGGGGGGGGGGGTGAAACCTATTACTGACATTGGGGAGGGGTCTAAGGGGAATTGGCGCATTTCTAGATGAAAGTTTTTGAGGCGATTAAGTTGGGGAAGAATGTTAAAAATAATAATAATAATAACAATGACCGGTGCTTATATAGCGCTCAATCGCAGTCATCTGAGCGCTTTACGAAGGAAGTTGATGAACTACGTGGGGAAATGTACGGTACCGTATGTGGGGATGTCCTGCTCTCCATTGGGAAACTTGTTCAATTCTAGATGGCCTCTGGCACAATATGGTGCAATGTAGCTCACCTAAGTAACCACACCGAATTGGAAATACAATTGTATTTTCTCAGTCTAGATGCGATTTGGTGAAATACATGATATTAATATCTCCCCTCCCCCGAATGCAGTCTGATACAAATGGTATTTTTGAATGGGGGATGAAAATTGGTATTTGATCTGGCAACATCTGGGCATTTAATAAGAGGGATGTCACTTTACACTTCGGAAAATGCTTGCATTTCTAGATGGTCTTAATTCAATGTGGTGTGGTGTGAGAAAGTGGTAAAACAGTGATCCCCAGGGTATCACTCTAACCATATGACAACATCGTTTTTGGTGGCCTTTGATGCAATCGGGTGCAATATAGCACACGTAAAACACCAATTCTATGCCACAAAGAAATCGGGAATTCGCTTTATCCCTCATTAAGAAATATAACAGTGGTTTCTGACCTAAAAACTGGGGGGGGGCTGAATGATACTCCTGCCCTCCACATTTGTGACTGTGGGCCGGCGTCCCAGCCCTCTGCTCCACATGCCTATGTAATTAATATCCATGTTTCGGCGTGGCTTTGAAACAAAATCATAAAATGGCGATATCTCAACAACAGTAGATGAGATGTTCGTCACTTGCCCAGGTGACATCCGTGAGTAGTGAAATTTGTTGAAATTGTACAGCATTTTTCTCTCATTAACATCATAAGAGACTTGGCAAATAACTTGATGGAAAATGCTCTCAAGCACGGTGAGTGAGTGAATGGGAGACATAAGGAGGTATTGTTACTATTTACACAGTGAGCAGTTGGGCATCACTGTTTTTGAACGCCAAACTAAAGGATATTCTTGAGTTGGCGTGGCTTGGCGTATTTCCGCCAGATGGCTGCATCTCTGCAACCGTGAACCTTTTTGTGGTGAAAATTACAGTCGCGTTTGTAGTGTATGTGTGGTTCATGTATGTTCTCAACGCATTATTATTCATCGTGGGTGGACTAATACCAGATGATTATTAATAATAATAATGATGAATAGCGAGGACTTGATAGAGCGCCCAATGCAAGAAGCCTCTAAGCGTTTTATCAACCTAAAAACAAACAAAAGTAAGAAAGAAAGAAAAGGAAAACACCAATTGATCGTGGATGAGCAACGGCGATAACTCGCCATTTCTCTCCGACTAGTGCTCAAATGATATCGAAGCGGGGGTGAACTCAATCCCAACCTGCTCCCGGGACCGTCATTTTACGTCCCCATCCGACGGACAACCAGTGAATTCCAGGTTCCGACCACTTTCTCGGAACCAGGTGGAGCGGAAGATGCATGCCCAACGTGACTGCTCACAGCCGACTGACGAGACTTATTGCAAATATTCCAAATAAACCACGAAAACCCACATTACAGCAGAACCAGGAAATGAAGACCAGGACCTCGCCCATCTCAACCTAACTGCAAGTACAACTACCTCGGGAAAACACCGCCCTGTGTATGCTGGAATTGCATGTAAAGCGTCACTGATACTGCTCTGCCACTCACATCACATCATGTAGCTACAGATGGAGCCGAACGGATAGAGTTACGAACGCCATTCCATAATTAAGGAGCAACAGAGGCAAACGAACAATCACCATGATGAAGCTTTTGAATGTACGAGGAACATGGAGCTGAACAAGTTATGAGATGAAATCAGGAGCCATGCAGTTATTACCTTATAAGTGAGTATAGAAGGATTTTAGAAGCAATTCTCAATGGAAGCTGTTGAAGCCGGTAGAGTAGTGACGTAATATGCTCATAATGAGGAACACAACAAATAGGTCGTGCAGCAAATGTCGCACTCGCTGAACGTTGTCAATTAGGTTGTCAGGGAGACCAAACAACGAAGAAATACAGGCATCCAGCCGAGGTGTAAAGAAGGCATGGATCAGGATGGTAGTCGTCTTCTGATCGAGGTATTAACGAATGTTCTCTATCATTATGTTGCATGCAGGGCAGCTTTACAAAAGTTCGGCACATGTCTGGACATTCCTAAAGGAGGGTCCATGGTCATTCCAAAATTGAACAAAATTAGCTTATGAACACGGGAAGGCAAGGAACCGCGCAAAAGGTGTGTTGCCTATTTTCCTGCTGGGTGGCCCAAACCTCTAGGCCGCTGGTCTGATGTCCTCAACATGACGCCATATTTTTTTTGCAATGATGTTCAGCTGTTAAAATATGGATTCACACTCGCGTAATCAATAAACGCGCGCAAGAGGAATAACCAAGTAGCCAGTAGAAAGACATTGTGATTCCTTGACTACCTTGATGGTCATCGACTTCACATCCCCCAAAAACGATACGAGCATATACTCAATATGGGGAAGCCACATAACAAGTTTGAGGTCAATACATCCAGGTGAGGGTAAGATATCGTGTCAACAAGCCAAACGTGGCAAACATTAAAAGGGTTCATGCACTCTCCACAAGAAAGCTACTCATCAAATGTCAGCCTAATCGAACCAAGCATCCTGAGCTCATCGTGTTTGTAGAATTCTCGGACTCCAGATGACCTTTGACCTGACCACTAAACAACATGGATCATGTATACTCATTATGGAATACTCCAAGTCAAATATGTGCTTGATCCATTCAGGTGAAGTTATTGTTTCAGCAAACCCGTCGTCCCACACACGCGCGCACACGTACTCCCAAAGCAGCCATCTCACCCACTTACACACGTGATTACTATGCGTACGTACACGCACGCACACATACATACACTGCCATGAATACATGGATTTTTCTGTCTCCGTCATGGAATATAAATTGCAGTCATTGTGGCTGAGCTTCAGTTTCTGACGGGGCTGGCAGAAAGTAAATATTTAACAGTGGTTGGAGGTCTTTATTTGGCTAAGACAATGCCAATAGACGATTCAATTCGATAACCGGTGTTGGATTTTGGTTTCGATTGTGCTCAGGAGACAAACAAACTACTTGAACAAGATCAAGAGGCAGAGAGGATATTCAATTCACGGTGTGTAAATTCTGAAGTTCTGGCATTTTCGTTCGAGTCTACGTTATGGGGGAGATTTTCCTAAAAAATAGAGGGGACTATTTATTTTCGGTGTGTAACTTGGTCGTATTACTCAACACATCGTCTTCAGGAGCTCGCTTGACAAATCCCCCAAATCCTCATTATCAACAGCGCAAAAAGCGTTTACGGTGCATTGTGGGAGCTAGTACATGATATTTGCTAGTCGCTGATTGTACAAAATATATCTCCCAGATTGAATCACGATAATTGAGTTGATTCTGGGTAAATGTTGAAATAAAGAATACCTCAGGATTTAGTTGTGATAGTTTTCAGGAATCTTCACCCTCCATCCCAACTTCTTTTGATATCGAAGAACAAGTTTTTCATCGAAGTATAATGCGCCCAAAACGTACATTGACGATCGCTAGTTGGGAATGCGAATGGTGGTGTGGCCGGTAACGTCAAAAACCTTCGAGGCCTCCAAATTGAACATTAAAACAGAACAGTCACTCCAATTAGGTTAACTTTTGAGGAAATAAAACTGTTCTAGGTCGGAGTAGTATTTTTTCGTTGGGAAACATTTCAGCTTTCAAATTAAACAAAATCCTGAAAAAAGTGACGTGTGACTGGTGGGCTGAACTTGAGGATGGGCTGCGAGTTAAACAACGGAGCAAAACGAATTCTACAGGCGTTCGTTTGGGCGAACCGCCTATCTTGGTTTCCTGCAATCTGATTGGTAGGAAGTCATTCGAAGTATACCAGTCTCGAATCGCATTCGAGGGTACCATCGTTTGCATTTTTGAGAAAAAGGAGAATTTACTGTATACCTACAGTTAATTGTTTGACTAGTGTACTGTCATAGTTACAATGCCTTCCCTTACTACCTGACAATTGCGATGTAAACAATAATTGCTACATCACCAAGCGACCATTGTTTACACTGCAATTCACACAAAGCAATTGTCAATTTTGAGAGTGTGCACAATACATTCCAAGGAATGTCATTATGACAGAATAGGCTAGGCCTAGCCTACATCGTGCACTGTGTTATTCACATGCATGCGCACTGAACAAGCAGCTTCACGCACATAATTAAATGCAATGGCCCAGTGTATTAACGAATAATTAGGACCTGGCTAGGGCCTAGTCCACAGAAACGTAGGGGATGTCAGTGGCCTAGCCCTAACGTTAGGCCTAACTTTAGGCCAGCCTACTTCAACTTCAAGTGATATTTTGGCTCATTGCTACTAGGCTTAAGTTTCAGTAATTTCAATAATTGCCCCGATGAGTCTCCCGTGCACATGCATTCTCATTGAGCGCGAGCCTTCTCTGGGAGAGATGTATTCACATTTTTACTCTACATGCACAGGTCGGGAGGGAAACCTAACAACATTTTCAAATTTAGACTGCTGGGCCTCCAGCAAGTGTATGTACAATGTAGGCGATCGAGCTAATTACAACAATAGAGCTGGACATTTCCAGTCACTGCATTCACACTGCTGTGCACTTACCTGCTACAGGTGGGTTTTACACATGGCGTATTCACTGTAATAAAATGTTCATTTGAAGGTCATAACAGAGGTAAAAAAAAGTAAATGAGATGTTGTATACAGATGAAACCTAAAACAAAGGAACTGATCAGGAAATGGAAAAATGTCTAAGGTTGTCATCATGAAGGTCAAATTTTGTGATTATTATTTTGATTCGAAAGACAACCATGCACACATAGTTTCTTACCAAAATGATCTGCGTCACAAAGATCAAATAAAGCATTTCCAGAAGTACGCAGCAAATATTCATCACATGGTTCGCGTCGTCGTATACCGTGCGATTGATCCAAACAATGGGGTACGAGGGTTCCACTCAATATACACCTCTCTCAAGAACAAAACGATGGTTCGAAGTTTGATCGTAATGTCCCGAATGTGGACCTATTCCATATCTCCCACCACCCTCGTAGTGTGGCTGAGTGTGTTGGCAGTTGGGCAACTCGGGGAGACGGACAAAATTAATAGTATCTAAGCGGAGCGCCACCACCGGTTGGCGTCCCCCCGAAAATTGTTTGACAGACCCCCTAGATTGCAGGAAACGGGACCTCCCGTGCCTTATGGAACAGTAAGCAGCATTCCGAAAATTTATTACAAATTTTCATTTCAGGAAAAGTTCTCCAAGAATTGATCGCCTTATTGATGAAGGTTTTTGCGATGGGTGCTGTGACATTCTAAAATACGAGGCAAGTGAGGCTACGGTCATGAAAGGAGCAATAGAGATGGCAACAATGACTACGTTCGCGCAAAGCGCAAGATTCTGCGGGATCCAATTTGACTAACCCACGACATTGCACTGACTCCTCACTGACTTATCACTTAGATAGGCCTAAGTCTTCTGTTCAAAGATTGCGGCCTTCATCTGTATTTTCTTTGCGGACCACAGGCGCACGGTACACTTCCAATTGAGGCAAGACATGTTTCTGCTCGAATCCCCCACAGGTGGCCATATGAGTATAACACAGAGCCGAAAATATGACAGTTTCGCGCATCCCATCGAAAATTCAGGCAATCCATAGATATCTCCACCTGAATTTTGAACCATGTCTTCGCACGAATTTGCGCAATAACTGGCCGAATTTTCGATGCCGCACCGTGTGCCCGGTGCCCCCATATAGTAGTGTTGAGTGTGCACTGTCTGTTACACACAACTTTCAACGAGTGGTCGCACCCATGAATGTATTGCTGGATATTATATTTTGAATTTGCAAATAGACCCATATGGATAGCAAAGCCAGTCTCATAGTGCAAACGATAGTTATTGAAGGGAAACTCTCCCTTCATTGGTAATTAAGAACAACCCAGAGTCAAATTTTTGGCATTCTCCAAAGAAACATTTGACGTCTGCATAAGGAACATCATCTGAGCAATATACCGGAACATAAAATACCCGCGCGTAGCGCGATAATTGAGCAGCAGAATTCACTCAACTTGATCATTTATAGGTAATTATGCCTATGTTTGAACAGCAACAGTTTGAGTTGATTCTCGAAGAACACTTTGAAAACAACCTATATTTCATAATTAGGTAACATTTTTGACACCTCACCACACCCCCTACGAAAATATTTGCAATAAAACATCGTTCTGTCGATTTTATGTTTTCGACCGAAAACCCATAGAGGGCGGCCGCCCTACTTTCCCCCTGTGGCGCCGCCACTGCCCAGTGGTAATGAAGTACGTCATCCCCGTCACTGTCTTATTTATATTACCTTCGCATCTTCTTCATAATGAGGGAGACCCTCTCGGGCATCGGGAGAATGTCCTCCGCTACAGTAGGCAAGGACGGACAGAGTCTTCTCCGAGTACTGACGAACCTTCAGTGAGAGCACCAATCACACACTGCACAGGAACGATGATGCATCCATTGAAATTGACTCAATGACTCACTATCTCCCCCACTCACTCACTCACTCACATACTCATGGGAGCACATGCCTGGACGGCACATAGCCGCATCCACCTGCCGCTAACCCGGCCTTCTCTGAGCAACTGACTAATCCTGAGCTTACGACCCATCCACTCAACTCCTTGAGCTACCCGCGCAGCTGCGCCAACCAAGAACGACGTGGCCGCCCCGGCGGGCGACTCCAACACACTGGGTCCCGTGCTGACAGGACGCGATGGACGGGATCGCTCGCTGTGAGGCGCGACATTCGCCCAAAGAAGCGCAGTTGACGATCACGAATCAGGCAGCTGACCCTCATCATCACCGTCTCCCCAAGTACCCGGAAGTTGGACGCGCGGTACCTGTCACCGTGAGTGAGGTAGTCAGGAAGGGATCCAGTCTACGCCTCATCCCAACAGTGAGCGTCCACGCGTCACTGGAGCATAGCGAGACTGGCAGCACAATTGAGCTGAAGACAGGAAGCTTGGTTCTTTTGCTCGGATATCGTGACCGCCACACGCCACTATCTACATGACACCGTGAGCCATCCCGACACTCTCACCAATGCCATATAAATCCCTGATTCGAGAACGAAGATATAGGACTAGCTTCGAAATGAGCATGCCAAGCGACACATTATCAAAAATCGTGAATTCAGAAACTATCAATGAGAGCACCTAACCCATCACAGTGGACCAGAAAGATTGTGACGACACTGATATAGACACCCTGAGCGATGCCATGTGAACCCGTGATTGAAGAAGGGGTGTGTTGGATGTTTTGGCATATGCACTCCATGCGACTTGCAACTTCTCAAGGTTGCCGACCTTCATTTATATAAGATGTGCACTTTTATCTACAAGTATGTTAACGGCTCTTCGCCAGATATTTTTACTGTATTATTAACCCCAGAGCTAGAGACCATTCACTCACCCGTACCAAAAACAGAGGGGCGCACTCTTCTCTGTCACAAGACATATAACCAAACATGGAAAGTTCCTCTTGAACAACTACTGCAACAGACGATGGTCCAATCTTCCAGACAACGAATTCGTGTAATTCGTATCTTACGTTAAAGACCAAATTGAAATCATACCTGCTGGGAAGTTATTATAACAGTCATTATTGTTTTCATAAATTCCATCGTGCCTCACAACTATATTAGTTGTTATAGATGCTTTGTAGTTTGTCTTCTCTTCGTTCGTATGGTCAATAGCCTTGATAGACAGTGTACTGCCTTTCTAGTGTCCTGCTCCATACATTTCTATGTATAGACGGAATAAACGAAACGAAACGATACCATATGAAACCCCGATAATAAAAAACAAACATCAGTGAGAGCATCAAATCCACAGTGGACAAGAACGATGGTGACATCATTGACATGGAAACTCTGAGCAATGACATATATAACCCTGATGCGGGAACGAATGTACCAGCTTTGGCACTCCTGAAGTCATAGGATTCCCCTATTCGAGGACGAAGGGTCATACTCCATTGCGGTACAATATAAGACTCCGAAGATTCAGAAACCACTAGAGAAAGAGGCAGAGAGCTGGAGGAAGGAGTGAGGTGGGGTGGGTGTGGAGATGAAATGAAAAATCAGTGAGAGAACAAAATAATCAATGGACAAGACCGATGACACAATTATTTCCGTGGAAGGTCTGAGCGATACCATGTGAAGTACGGACTCAGTACGGAGCCCAGCACGGGTCCCTTCTATATGCTAAAGAATATCCCGCAGTTGTCATTGGAAACACGAAAAACCTGCCGGATAACTGTATGAGAAATATCGAAGTGGTATTCACCGGATCTGGAAGGCTTCTTTTTCCCTCTTCCAAATCTCACAAATGTCGCCTTTCCCTTGTTTCGAACCCTGCTGACATGTTCAATCGCCTGGAAGAATTTTTTTGTTTTGTTTTCTCAGTTGTTGAAATGTATTAACGATGTTACAAAGTCATGTTTTTTCTCATGTGACGGGTTGGGAAAGATATATATACAAATGCACATATTATTTTATATAACATTTATTGGTGAAACACAGAGCGTTCATAGTTTCGAGGAAGCAAAACAAAGAGCCACTGACATATATCTTGCTTGAAAACCGCTTTCAGTGATATTCGCGATCTATTCGAATAACTCATGGTGCGTTCTTTCGAACTGGTATATACCGTATACACCAGTGGTAAGTGCGTTCTTTCGGTACTCCAAGTGGTGAC